>CM026397.1:1727461-1826465 GCA_014843695.1 Archivesica marissinica
GTCAACTATCATCAATGTGAGGGAAAGCGACATCAATAGACAATAGTACATCAACTACCATCAATGTGAGGGAAAGCGACATCAATAGACAATAGTACGTCAACTATCATCAATGTGAGGGAAAGCGACATAAATAGACAATAGTACATCAACTACCATCAATGTGAGGGAAAGCGACATCAATAGACAATAGTACATCAACTACCATCAATGTGAGGGAAAGCGACATCAATAGACAATAGTACATCAACTACCATCAATGTGAGGGAAAGCGACATCAATAGACAATAGTACATCAACTACCATCAATGTGAGGGAAAGCGACATCAATAGACAATAGTACATCAACTGTCATCAATGTGAGGGAAAGCGACATCAATAGACAATAGTACATCAACTATCATCAATGTGAGGGAAAGCGACATCAATAGACAATAGTACTTCAACTGTCATCAATGTGAGGGAAAGCGACATCAATAGACAATAGTACATCAACTATCATCAATGTGAGGAAAAGCGACATCAATAGACAATAGTACATCAACTACTATCAATGTGAGGGAAAGCGACATCAATAGACAATAGTACATCAACTACCATCAATGTGAGGGAAAGCGACATCAATAGACAATAGTACATCAACTACCATCAATGTGAGGGAAAGCGACATCAATAGACAATAGTACACCAACTATCATCAATGTCAGGGAAAGCGACATCAATAGACAATAGTACGTCAACTACCATCAATGTGAGGGAAAGCGACATAAATAGACAATAGAACGACAACTATCATCAATGTGAGGGAAAGCGACATAAATAGACAATAGTACATCAACTACCATCAATGTGAGGGAAAGCGACATCAATAGACAATAGTACATCAACTACCATCAATGTGAGGGAAAGCGACATCAATAGACAATAGTACATCAACTACCATCAATGTGAGGGAAAGCGACATCAATAGACAATAGTACGCCAACTACCATCAATGTGAGGGAAAGCGACATAAATAGATAATAGAACGTCAACTCTCATCAATGTGAGGGAAAGCGACATCAATAGACAATGGTACATCAACTACCATCAATGTGAGGGAAAGCGACATCAATAGACAATAGAACATCAACTGTCATCAATGTGAGGGAAAGCGACATCAATAGACAATACTACACCAACTACCATCAATGTGAGGGAAAGCGACATCAATAGACAATAGTACATCAACTACCATCAATGTGAGGGAAAGCGACATCAATAAATAATAGAACGTCAACTATCATCAATGTGAGGGAAAGCGACATCAATAGACAATAGTACATCAACTACCATCAATGTGAGGGAAAGCGACATCAATAGACAATAGTACATCAACAACATCAATGTGAGGGAAAGCGACATCAATAGACATTGTACAACTATCATCAATGTGAGGGAAGGCGACGTCACTAGACAATAGTACGTCAACTACCATCAGTGTGAGGGAAAGCGACGTCAATAGACAATAGAACGTCAACTAGTCATCAATGTGATGGAAAGCGACCTCAATCGACAATAGAACGTCACCTGTCATCAATGTGAGGGAAAGCGACGTCAATAAATAATAGAACGTCAACTATCATCAATGTGAGAGAAAGCGACGTCAATGGACAATAGTACATCAACTACCATCAATGTGAGGGAAAGCGACATCAATAGACAATAGTGCGTCAACTATCATCAATGTGAGGGAAAGCGATGTCAATGGACAATAGTAAATCAACTACCATCAATGTGAGGGAAATCGACATCAATAGACAATAGTACATCAACTACTATCAATGTGAGGGAAATCGACATCAATAGACAATAGTACATCAACTACCATAAATGTGATGAAAAGCGACATCAATGGACAATAGTACATCAACTACCATCAATGTGAGGGAAAGCGACATCAATAGACAATAGTACTTCAACTGTCATCAATGTGAGGGAAAGCGACATCAATAGACAATAGTACATCAACTACCATCAATGTGAGGGAAAGCGACATCAATAGACAATAGTACATCAACTACCATCAATGTGAGGGAAAGCGACATCAATAGACAATAGTACATCAACTACCATCAATGTGAGGGAAAGCGACATCAATAGACAATAGTACATCAACTACCATCAATGTGAGGGAAAGCGACATCAATAGACAATAGTACGCCAACTATCATCAATGTGAGGGAAAGCGACATCAATAGACAATAGTACGTCAACTACCATCAATGTGAGGGAAAGCGACATAAATAGACAATAGAACGACAACTATCATCAATGTGAGGGAAAGCGACATAAATAGACAATAGTACATCAACTACCATCAATGTGAGGGAAAGCGACATAAATAGACAATAGTACATCAACTACCATCAATGTGAGGGAAAGCGACATCAATAGACAATAGTACACCAACTACCATCAATGTGAGGGAAAGCGACATCAATAGACAATAGTACATCAACTACCATCAATGTGAGGGAAAGCGACATCAATAGACAATAGTACGCCAACTACCATCAATGTGAGGGAAAGCGACATAAATAGATAATAGAACGTCAACTCTCATCAATGTGAGGGAAAGCGACATCAATAGACAATGGTACATCAACTACCATCAATGTGAGGGAAAGCGACATCAATAGACAATAGAACGTCAACTGTCATCAATGTGAGGGAAAGCGACATCAATAGACAATACTACACCAACTACCATCAATGTGAGGGAAAGCGACATCAATAGACAATAGTACATCAACTACCATCAATGTGAGGGAAAGCGACGTCAATAAATAATAGAACGTCAACTATCATCAATGTGAGGGAAAGCGACGTCAATAGACAATAGTACATCAACTACCATCAATGTGAGGGAAAGCGACATCAATAGACAATAGTACATCAACAACATCAATGTGAGGGAAAGCGACATCAATAGACATTGTACAACTATCATCAATGTGAGAGAAAGCGACGTCAATAAATAATAGAACGTCAACTATCATCAATGTGAGGGAAAGCGACGTCAATAGACAATAGTACATCAACTACCATCAATATGAAGGAAAGCGACATCAATAGACAATAGTACATCAACAACATCAATGTGAGGGAAAGCGACATCAATAGACAATAGTACATAAACTATCATCAATGTGAGGAAAAGCTACATCAATAGACAATAGTACATCAACTACTATCAATGTGAGGGAAAGCGACATCAATAGACAATAGTACATCAACTACCATCAATGTGAGTGAAAGCGACATCAATAGACAATAGTACATCAACTACGATCAATGTGAGGGAAAGCGACATCAATAGACAATAGTACGCCAACTATCATCAATGTCAGGGAAAGCGACATCAATAGACAATAGCATGTCAACTACCATCAATGTGAGGGAAAGCGACATAAATAGACAACAGAACGACAAATATCATCACTGTGAGGGAAAGCGACATAAAAAGACAATAGTACATCAAATACCATTAATGTGAGGGAAAGCGACATAAATAGACAATAATACATCAACTACCATCAATGTGAGGGAAAGCTACATCAATAGACAATATTACACCAACTACCATCAATGTGAGGGAATGCGACATCAATAGACAATAGTACATCAACTACCATCAATGTGAGGGAAAGCGACATCAATAGACAATAGTACGCCAACTACCATCAATGTGAGGGAAAGCGACATAAATAGATAATAGAACGTCAACTCTCATCAATGTGAGGAAAAGCGACATCAATAGACAATGGTACATCAACTACCATCAATGTGAAGGAAAGCGACATCAATAGACAATAGAACGTCAACTGTCATCAATGTGAGGGAAAGCGACATCAATAGACAATACCACACCAACTACCATCAATGTGAGGGAAAGCGACATCAATAGACAATAGTACATCAACTACCATCAATGTGAGAGAAAGCGACGTCAATAAATAATAGAACGTCAACTATCATCAATGTGAGGGAAAGCGACGTCAATAGACAATAGTACATCAACTACCATCAATATGAGGGAAAGCGACATCAATAGACAATAGTACATCAACAACATCAATGTGAGGGAAAGCGACATCAATAGACATTGTACAACTATCATCAATGTGAGGGAAGGCGACGTCACTAGACAATAGTACGTCAACTACCATCAGTGTGAGGGAAAGCGACGTCAATATACCATAGAACGTCAACTACCATCAATGTGAGGGAAAGCGACGTCAATCGACAATAGAACGTCAGCTGTCATCAATGTGATGGAAAGCGACCTCAATCGACAATAGAACGTAACCTGTCATCAATGTGAGGGAAAGCGACGTCAATAAATAATAGAACGTCAACTATCATCAATGTGAGAGAAAGCGACGTCAATGGACAATAGTACATCAACTACCATCAATGTGAGGGAAAGCGACATCAATAGACAATAGTGCGTCAACTATCATCAATGTGAGGGAAAGCGATGTCAATGGACAATAGTAAATCAACTACAATCAATGTGAGGGAAAGCGACATCAATAGACAATAGTACATAAACTATCATCAATGTGAGGAAAGGCTACTTCAATAGACAATAGTACATCAACTACTATCAATGTGAGGGAAAGCGACATCAATAGACATTGTACAACTATCATCAATGTGAGGGAATGCGACGTCATTAGACAATAGTACGTCAACTACCATCAGTGTGAGGGAAAGCGACGTCAATATACCATAGAACGTCAACTACCATCAATGTGAGGGAAAGCGACGTCAATCGACAATAGAACGTCAGCTGTCATCAATGTGATGGAAAGCGACCTCAATCGACAATAGAACGTAACCTGTCATCAATGTGAGGGAAAGCGACGTCAATAAATAATAGAACGTCAACTATCATCAATGTGAAAGAAAGCGACGTCAATGGACAATAGTACATAAACTACCATCAATGTGAGGGAAAGCGACATCAATAGACAATAGTGCGTCAACTATCATCAATGTGAGGGAAAGCGATGTCAATGGACAATAGTAAATCAACTACCATCAATGTGAGGGAAATCGACATCAATAGACAATAGTACATCAACTACCATCAATGTGAGGGAAAGCGACATCAATAGACAATGGTACTTCAACTGTCATCAATGTGAGGGAAAGCGACATCAATAGACAATAGTACATAAACTATCATCAATGTGAGGAAAAGCTACATCAATAGACAATAGTACATCAACTACTATCAATGTGAGGGAAAGCGACATCAATAGACAATAGTACATCAACTACCATCAATGTGAGTGAAAGCGACATCAATAGACAATAGTACATCAACTACCATCAATGTGAGGGAAAGCGACATCAATAGACAATAGTACGCCAACTATCATCAATGTCAGGGAAAGCGACATCAATAGACAATAGTATGTCAACTACCATCAATGTGAGGGAAAGCGACATAAATAGACAACAGAACGACAAATATCATCACTGTGAGGGAAAGCGACATAAATAGACAATAGTACATCAACTACCATCAATGTGAGGGAAAGCGACATAAATAGACAATAGTACATCAACTACCATCAATGTGAGGGAAAGCGACATCAATAGACAATAGTACATCAACTACCATCAATGTGAGGGAATGCGACATCAATAGACAATAGTACATCAACTACCATCAATGTGAGGGAAAGCGACATCAATAGACAATAGTACGCCAACTACCATCAATGTGAGGGAAAGCGACATAAATAGATAATAGAACGTCAACTCTCATCAATGTGAGGAAAAGCGACATCAATAGACAATAGTACATCAACTACCATCAATGTGAGGGAAAGCGACATCAATAGACAATAGTACATCAACTACCATCAATGTGAGGGAAAGCGACGTCAATAAATAATAGAACGTCAACTATCATCAATGTGAGGGAAAGCGACGTCAATAGACAATAGTACATCAACTACCATCAATATGAGGGAAAGCGACATCAATAGACAATAGTACATCAACAACATCAATGTGAGGGAAAGCGACATCAATAGACATTGTACAACTATCATCAATGTGAGGGAAGGCGACGTCACTAGACAATAGTACGTCAACTACCATCAGTGTGAGGGAAAGCGACGTCAATATACCATAGAACGTCAACTACCATCAATGTGAGGGAAAGCGACGTCAATCGACAATAGAACGTCAGCTGTCATCAATGTGATGGAAAGCGACCTCAATCGACAATAGAACGTCACCTGTCATCAATGTGAGGGAAAGCGACGTCAATAAATAATAGAACGTCAACTATCATCAATGTGAGAGAAAGCGACGTCAATGGACAATAGTACATCAACTACCATCAATGTGAGGGAAAGCGACATCAATAGACAATAGTGCGTCAACTATCATCAATGTGAGGGAAAGCGATGTCAATGGACAATAGTAAATCAACTACCATCAATGTGAGGGAAATCGACATCAATAGACAATAGTACATCAACTACTATCAATGTGAGGGAAATCGACATCAATAGACAATAGTACATCAACTACCATCAATGTGAGGAAAAGCAACATCAATAGACAATAGTACATCAACTACCATCAATGTGAGGGAAAGCGACATCAATAGACAATAGTACATCAACTGTCATCAATGTGAGGGAAAGCGACATCAATAGACAATAGTACATCAACTACCATCAATGTGTGGGAAAGCGACATCAATAGATAATAGTACATCAACTATCATCAATGTGAGGGAAAGCGACATCAATAGACAATAGAACGTCAACTACAATCAATGTGAGGGAAAGCGACATCAATAGACAATAGAACGTCACCTGTCATCAATGTGAGTGACAGCGACGTCAATAGACAATCGAACGTCAATTATCATCATTGTGAGGGAAAGCGACGTCAATAGACAATAGTACGTCAACCATCATCAATGTGAGGGAAGGCGACATCAATAGACAATAGTACGTCAAATATCATCATTGTGAGGGAAAGCGACGTCAATAGACAATAATACATCAACTATCATCAATTTGAGGGAAAGCGACATCAATAGACAATAGTATGTCAATTACCATCAATGTGTGGGAAGGTGACGTCAATAGACAATAGTACGTTAACTATCATCAATGTGATGGAAAACGACGCCAATAGAAAATAGTACGTCAAATATCATCAATGTGAGGGAAAGCGACATAAATAGACAATAGTACATCAACTACCATCAATGTGAGGGAAAGCGACATCAATATACAATAGTACATCAACTACCATCAATGTGAGGGAAAGCGACATCAATAGACAATAGTACACCAACTACCATCAATGTGAGGGAAAGCGACATCAATAGACAATAGTACATCAACTACCATCAATGTGAGGGAAAGCGACATCAATAGACAATAGAACGTCAACTGTCATCAATGTGAGGGAAAGCGACATAAATAGACAATAGTACATCAACTGTCATCAATGTGAGGGAAAGCGACATCAATATACAATAGTACATCAACTACCATCAATGTGAGGGAAAGCGACATCAATAGACAATAGTACATCAACTACCATCAATGTGAGGGAAAGCGACATAAATAGACAATAGTACATCAACTACCATCAATGTGAGGGAAAGCGACATCAATAGACAATAGTACATCAACTACCATCAATGTGAGGGAAAGCGACATCAATAGACAATAGTACATCAACTACCATCAATGTGAGGGAAAGCGACATCAATAGACAATAGTACGTCAACTATCATCAATGTGAGGGAAAGCGACATCAATAGACAATAGTACATCAACTACCATCAATGTGAGGGAAAGCGACATCAATAGACAATAGTACATCAACTACCATCAATGTGAGGGAAAGCGACATCAATAGACAATAGTACATCAACTACCATCAATGTGAGGGAAAGCGACATCAATAGACAATAGTACATCAACTACCATCAATGTGAGGGAAAGCGACATCAATAGACAATAGTACAACTACCATCAATGTGAGGGAAAGCGACATCAATAGACAATAGTACGCAATTATCATCAATGTGAGGGAAAGCGACATCAATAGACAATAGTACGTCAACTACCATCAATGTGAGGGAAAGCGACATAAATAGACAATAGTACGCCAACATTCATCAATGTGAGGGAAAGCGACATAAATATACAATAGAACGACAACTATCATCAATGTGAGGGAAAGCGACATAAATAGACAATAGTACATCAACTACCATCAATGTGAGGGAAAGCGACATAAATAGACAATAGTACGTCAACTATCATCAATGTGAGGGAAAGCGACATAATAGACAATAGTACATCAACTATCATCATGTGAGAAAGCGACATCAATAGACAATAGTACATCAACTACCATCAATGTGAGGGAAAGCGACATCAATAGACAATAGTACATCAACTACCATCAATGTGAGGGAAAGCGACATAAATAGACAATAGTACATCAACTACCATCAATGTGAGGGAAAGCGACATCAATAGACAATAGTACATCAACTACCATCAATGTGAGGGAAAGCGACATCAATAGACAATAGTACACCAACTACCATCAATGTGAGGGAAAGCGACATCAATAGACAATAGTACATCAACTACCATCAATGTGAGGGAAAGCGACATCAATAGACAATAGTACGTCAACTGTCATCAATGTGAGGGAAAGCGACATAAATAGACAATAGTACGTCAACTACCATCAATGTGAGGGAAAGCGACATCAATAGACAATAGTACATCAACTACCATCAATGTGAGGGAAAGCGACATCAATAGACAATAGTACATCAACTACCATCAATGTGAGGGAAAGCGACATCAATAGACAATAGTACATCAACTACCATCAATGTGAGGGAAAGCGACATCAATAGACAATAGTACATCAACTACCATCAATGTGAGGGAAAGCGACATCAATAGACAATAGTACATCAACTACCATCAATGTGAGGGAAAGCGACATAAATAGACAATAGTACAACTACCATCAATGTGAGGGAAAGCGACATCAATAGACAATAGTACGCAATTATCATCAATGTGAGGGAAAGCGACATCAATAGACAATAGTACTCAACTACCATCAATGTGAGGGAAAGCGACATAAATAGACAATAGTACGCCACTTCATCAATGTGAGGGAAGCGACATAAATATACAATAGAACGACAACTATCATCAATGTGAGGGAAAGCGACATAAATAGACAATAGTACATCAACTACCATCAATGTGAGGGAAAGCGACATAAATAGACAATAGTACGTCAACTATCATCAATGTGAGGGAAAGCGACATAAATAGACAATAGTACATCAACTATCATCAATGTGAGGAAAAGCGACATCAATAGACAATAGTACATCAACTACCATCAATGTGAGGGAAAGCGACATCAATAGACAATAGTACATCAACTACCATCAATGTGAGGGAAAGCGACATAAATAGACAATAGTACATCAACTACCATCAATGTGAGGGAAAGCGACATCAATAGACAATAGTACATCAACTACCATCAATGTGAGGGAAAGCGACATCAATAGACAATAGTACACCAACTACCATCAATGTGAGGGAAAGCGACATCAATAGACAATAGTACATCAACTACCATCAATGTGAGGGAAAGCGACATCAATAGACAATAGTACGTCAACTACCATCAATGTGAGGGAAAGCGACATAAATAGATAATAGAACGTCAACTGTCATCAATGTGAGGGAAAGCGACATCAATAGACAATAGTACATCAACTACCATCAATGTGAGGGAAAGCGACATCAATAGACAATAGTACATCAACTACCATCAATGTGAGGGAAAGCGACATCAATAGACAATAGTACATCAACTACCATCAATGTGAGGGAAAGCGACATCAATAGACAATAGTACATCAACTACCATCAATGTGAGGGAAAGCGACATAAATAGACAATAGAACGTCAACTGTCATCAATGTGAGGGAAAGCGACATCAATAGACAATAGTACATCAACTACCATCAATGTGAGGGAAAGCGACATCAATAGACAATAGTACATCAACTACCATCAATGTGAGGGAAAGCGACATCAATAGACAATAGTACATCAACTACCATCAATGTGAGGGAAAGCGACATCAATAGACAATAGTACATCAACTACCATCAATGTGAGGGAAAGCGACATCAATAGACAATAGTACAACTACCATCAATGTGAGGGAAAGCGACATCAATAGACAATAGTACGCCAATTATCATCAATGTCAGGGAAAGCGACATCAATAGACAATAGTACGTCAACTACCATCAATGTGAGGGAAAGCGACATAAATAGACAATAGTACGCCAACATTCATCAATGTGAGGGAAAGCGACATAAATATACAATAGAACGACAACTATCATCAATGTGAGGGAAAGCGACATAAATAGACAATAGTACATCAACTACCATCAATGTGAGGGAAAGCGACATAAATAGACAATAGTACGTCAACTATCATCAATGTGAGGGAAAGCGACATAAATAGACAATAGTACATCAACTATCATCAATGTGAGGAAAAGCGACATCAATAGACAATAGTACATCAACTACCATCAATGTGAGGGAAAGCGACATCAATAGACAATAGTACATCAACTACCATCAATGTGAGGGAAAGCGACATAAATAGACAATAGTACATCAACTACCATCAATGTGAGGGAAAGCGACATCAATAGACAATAGTACATCAACTACCATCAATGTGAGGGAAAGCGACATCAATAGACAATAGTACATCAACTACCATCAATGTGAGGGAAAGCGACATCAATAGACAATAGAACGTCAACTGTCATCAATGTGAGGGAAAGCGACATAAATAGACAATAGTACGTCAACTATCATCAATGTGAGGGAAAGCGACATCAATAGACAATAGTACATCAACTACCATCAATGTGAGGGAAAGCGACATCAATAGACAATAGTACATCAACTACCATCAATGTGAGGGAAAGCGACATCAATAGACAATAGTACATCAACTATCATCAATGTGAGGGAAAGCGACATCAATAGACAATAGTACATCAACTACCATCAATGTGAGGGAAAGCGACATCAATAGACAATAGTACATCAACTACCATCAATGTGAGGGAAAGCGACATCAATAGACAATAGTACATCAACTACCATCAATGTGAGGGAAAGCGACATCAATAGACAATAGTACATCAACTACCATCAATGTGAGGGAAAGCGACATCAATAGACAATAGTACAACTACCATCAATGTGAGGGAAAGCGACATCAATAGACAATAGTACGCCATATCATCAATGTGAGGGAAAGCGACATCAATAGACAATAGTACGTCAACTACCATCAATGTGAGGGAAAGCGACATAAATAGACAATAGTACGCCAACATTCATCAATGTGAGGGAAAGCGACATAAATATACAATAGAACGACAACTATCATCAATGTGAGGGAAAGCGACATAAATAGACAATAGTACATCAACTACCATCAATGTGAGGGAAAGCGACATAAATAGACAATAGTACGTCAACTATCATCAATGTGAGGGAAAGCGACATAAATAGACAATAGTACATCAACTATCATCAATGTGAGGAAAAGCGACATCAATAGACAATAGTACATCAACTACCATCAATGTGAGGGAAAGCGACATCAATAGACAATAGTACATCAACTACCATCAATGTGAGGGAAAGCGACATAAATAGACAATAGTACATCAACTACCATCAATGTGAGGGAAAGCGACATCAATAGACAATAGTACATCAACTACCATCAATGTGAGGGAAAGCGACATCAATAGACAATAGTACACCAACTACCATCAATGTGAGGGAAAGCGACATCAATAGACAATAGTACATCAACTACCATCAATGTGAGGGAAAGCGACATCAATAGACAATAGAACGTCAACTGTCATCAATGTGAGGGAAAGCGACATAAATAGATAATAGAACGTCAACTGTCATCAATGTGAGGGAAAGCGACATCAATAGACAATAGTACATCAACTACCATCAATGTGAGGGAAAGCGACATCAATAGACAATAGTACATCAACTACCATCAATGTGAGGGAAAGCGACATCAATAGACAATAGTACATCAACTACCATCAATGTGAGGGAAAGCGACATCAATAGACAATAGTACATCAACTACCATCAATGTGAGGGAAAGCGACATAAATAGACAATAGTACGTCAACTGTCATCAATGTGAGGGAAAGCGACATCAATAGACAATAGTACATCAACTACCATCAATGTGAGGGAAAGCGACATCAATAGACAATAGTACATCAACTACCATCAATGTGAGGGAAAGCGACATCAATAGACAATAGTACATCAACTACCATCAATGTGAGGGAAAGCGACATCAATAGACAATAGTACATCAACTACCATCAATGTGAGGGAAAGCGACATCAATAGACAATAGTACATCAACTACCATCAATGTGAGGGAAAGCGACATCAATAGACAATAGTACAACTACCATCAATGTGAGGGAAAGCGACATCAATAGACAATAGTACGCAATATCATCAATGTAGGGAAAGCGACATCAATAGACAATAGTACGTCAACTACCATCAATGTGAGGGAAAGCGACATAAATAGACAATAGTACGCCAACATTCATCAATGTGAGGAAAGCGACATAAATATACAATAGAACGTCAACTATCATCAATGTGAGGGAAAGCGACATCAATAGACAATAGTACATCAACTACCATCAATGTGAGGGAAAGCGACATAAATAGACAATAGTACATCAACTACCATCAATGTGAGGGAAAGCGACATCAATAGACAATAGTACATCAACTATCATCAATGTGAGGGAAAGCGACATCAATAGACAATAGTACATCAACTACCATCAATGTGAGGGAAAGCGACATCAATAGACAATAGTACATCAACTACCATCAATGTGAGGGAAAGCGACATCAATAGACAATAGTACAACTACCATCAATGTGAGGGAAAGCGACATCAATAGACAATAGTACCCAACTATCATCAATGTGAGGGAAAGCGACATCAATAGACAATAGTACATCAACTACCATCAATGTGAGGGAAAGCGACATAAATAGACAATAGTACCAACTCATCAATGTGAGGAAAGCGACATAAATAGACAATAGAACGTCAACTATCATCAATGTGAGGGAAAGCGACATCAATAGACAATAGTACATCAACTACCATCAATGTGAGGGAAAGCGACATCAATAGACAATAGTACATCAACTACCATCAATGTGAGGGAAAGCGACATCAATAGACAATAGTACATCAACTACCATCAATGTGAGGGAAAGCGACATCAATAGACAATAGTACAACTACCATCAATGTGAGGGAAAGCGACATCAATAGACAATAGTACGCAACTATCATCAATGTGAGGGAAAGCGACATCAATAGACAATAGTACGTCAACTACCATCAATGTGAGGGAAAGCGACATCAATAGACAATAGTACGTCAACATTCATCAATGTGAGGGAAAGCGACATAAATATACAATAGTACGTCAACTATCATCAATGTGAGGGAAAGCGACATAAATAGACAATAGTACATCAACTACCATCAATGTGAGGGAAAGCGACATAAATAGACAATAGTACGTCAACTATCATCAATGTGAGGGAAAGCGACATAAATAGACAATAGTACATCAACTATCATCAATGTGAGGAAAAGCGACATCAATAGACAATAGTACATCAACTACCATCAATGTGAGGGAAAGCGACATCAATAGACAATAGTACATCAACTACCATCAATGTGAGGGAAAGCGACATAAATAGACAATAGTACATCAACTACCATCAATGTGAGGGAAAGCGACATCAATAGACAATAGTACATCAACTACCATCAATGTGAGGGAAAGCGACATCAATAGACAATAGTACACCAACTACCATCAATGTGAGGGAAAGCGACATCAATAGACAATAGTACATCAACTACCATCAATGTGAGGGAAAGCGACATCAATAGACAATAGTACGTCAACTATCATCAATGTGAGGGAAAGCGACATAAATAGACAATAGAACGTCAACTGTCATCAATGTGAGGGAAAGCGACATCAATAGACAATAGTACATCAACTACCATCAATGTGAGGGAAAGCGACATCAATAGACAATAGTACATCAACTACCATCAATGTGAGGGAAAGCGACATCAATAGACAATAGTACATCAACTACCATCAATGTGAGGGAAAGCGACATAAATAGACAATAGAACGTCAACTGTCATCAATGTGAGGGAAAGCGACATCAATAGACAATAGTACATCAACTACCATCAATGTGAGGGAAAGCGACATCAATAGACAATAGTACATCAACTACCATCAATGTGAGGGAAAGCGACATCAATAGACAATAGTACATCAACTACCATCAATGTGAGGGAAAGCGACATCAATAGACAATAGTACATCAACTACCATCAATGTGAGGGAAAGCGACATCAATAGACAATAGTACATCAACTACCATCAATGTGAGGGAAAGCGACATCAATAGACAATAGTACAACTACCATCAATGTGAGGGAAAGCGACATCAATAGACAATAGTACGCCAACTATCATCAATGTGAGGGAAAGCGACATCAATAGACAATAGTACGTCAACTACCATCAATGTGAGGGAAAGCGACATAAATAGACAATAGTACGTCAACATTCATCAATGTGAGGAAAGCGACATAAATAGACAATAGTACGTCAACTATCATCAATGTGAGGGAAAGCGACATAAATAGACAATAGTACATCAACTATCATCAATGTGAGGGAAAGCGACATCAATAGACAATAGTACATCAACTACCATCAATGTGAGGGAAAGCGACATCAATAGACAATAGTACATCAACTACCATCAATGTGAGGGAAAGCGACATAAATAGACAATAGTACATCAACTACCATCAATGTGAGGGAAAGCGACATCAATAGACAATAGTACATCAACTACCATCAATGTGAGGGAAAGCGACATCAATAGACAATAGTACATCAACTACCATCAATGTGAGGGAAAGCGACATCAATAGACAATAGTACATCAACTACCATCAATGTGAGGGAAAGCGACATCAATAGACAATAGAACGTCAACTGTCATCAATGTGAGGGAAAGCGACATAAATAGACAATAGTACGTCAACTATCATCAATGTGAGGGAAAGCGACATCAATAGACAATAGTACATCAACTATCATCAATGTGAGGGAAAGCGACATCAATAGACAATAGTACATCAACTATCATCAATGTGAGGGAAAGCGACATCAATAGACAATAGTACATCAACTATCATCAATGTGAGGGAAAGCGACATCAATAGACAATAGTACGTCAACTACCATCAATGTGAGGGAAAGCGACATCAATAGACAATAGTACGTCAACTATCATGAATGTGAGGGAAAGCGACATCAATAGACAATCGAATGTCAATTATCATCATTGTGAGGGAAAGCGACGTCAGTAGACAATAGTACGTCAACTATCATCAATGTGAGGGAAGGCGACGTCAATAGACAATAGTACGTCAAATATCATCATTGTGAGGGAAAGCGACGTCAATAAACAATAATACATCAACTATAATCAATTTGAGGGAAAGCGACATCAAAAGACAATAGTACGTTAACTATCATCAATGTGATGGAAAACGACGCCAATAGACAATAGTACGTTAACTATCATCAATGTGATGGAAAACGACGCCAATAGACAATAGTACGTCAAATATCATCAATGTGAGGGAAGGTGACGTCAATAGACAATATTACGTCAAATATCATCATTGTGAGGGAAGTTGACGTCAATAGACAATAGTACGTTAACTATCATCAATGTGATGGAAAACGACGCCAATAGTCAATAGTAGGTCAAATATCATCAATGTGATGGAAGGTGACGTCAATAGACAATATTACGTCAAATATCATCATTGTGAGGGAAGGTGACGTCAATAGACAACAGTACGTCAAATATCATCAATGTGATGGAAACCGACGTCATTAGACAATATAATGTCAACTATCAGCACTGTGAGGCAATCCGACATCAATAGACAATAGTACATACATTATCATCAATGTGACGGAAAACGACGCCAATAGACAATAGAACGTCAACTATCATCAATGTGAGTGAAAGCGACGTCAATAGACAATATTACGTCAACTACCATCAGTGTGAGGGAAAGCGACGTCAATAGACCATAGAACGTCAACTACCATCAATGTGAGGGAAAGCAACGTCAGTCGACAATAGAACGTCAGCTGTCATCAATGTGATGGAAAGCGACGTCAATCGACAATAGAACGTCACATGTCATCAATGTGAGGGAAAGCGACGTCAATAAATAATAGAACGTCAACTATCATCAATGTGAGGGAAAGCGACGTCAATAGACAATATTACACCAACTACCATCAATGTGAGGGAAAGCGACATCAATAGACAATAGTACATCAACTACCATCAATGTGAGGGAAAGCGACATCAATAGACAATAGTACAACTATCATCAATGTGAGGGAAGGCGACGTCAATAGACAATAGTACGTCAACTACCATCAGTGTGAGGGAAAGCGACGTCAATAGACCATAGAACGTCAACTACCATCAATGTGAGGGAAAGCGACGTCAATCGACAATAGAACGTCAGCTGTCATCAATGTGGTGGAAAGCGACCTCAATCGACAATAGAACGTCACCTGTCATCAATGTGAGGGAAAGCAACGTCAATAAATAATAGCACGTCAACTATCATCAATATGAGGGAAACCGACGTCAATAGACAATAGTACATCAACTACCATCAATGTGAGGGAAATCGACATCAATAGACAATAGTACATCAACTACCATCAATGTGAGGGAAAGCGACAGCAATAGACAATAGTACATCAACTACCATCAATGTGAGGAAAAGCGACATCCATAGACAATAGTACATCAACTACCATCAATGTGAGGGAAAGCGACATCAATAGACAATAGTACATCAACTACCATCAATGTGTGGGAAAGCGACATCAAGAAACAATAGTACACCAACTATCATCAATGTGAGGGAAAGCGACATCAATAGACAATAGTACATCAACTACCATCAATGTGAGGGAAAGCGACATTAATAGACAATAGTACATCAACTACCATCAATGTGAGGGAAAGCGACATACATAGACAATAGTACACCAACTACCATCAATGTGAGGGAAAGCGACATAAATAGGCAATAGTACATCAACTATCATCAATGTGAGGGAAAGCGACACCAATAGACAATAGTACATCAACTACCATCAATGTGAGGTAAAGCGACATAAATAGACAATAGTACACCAACTGCCATCAATATGAGGGAAAGCGACATCAATAGACAATAGTACATCAACTATCATCACTGTGAGGGACAGCGACATCAATAGACAATTGTACATCAACTACCATCAATGTGAGGAAAAGCGACATCAATAGACAATAGTACATCAACTACAATCAATGTGAGGGAAAGCGACATCAATAGACAATAGTACAACTATCATCAATGTGAGGGACGGCGACGTCATTAGACAATAGAACGTCAACTACCATCACTGTGAGGGAAAGCGACGTCAATAAATAATAGTACGTCAACTATCATCAATGTGAGGGAAAGCGACGTCAATAGACAATAGTACATCAACTACCATCAATGTGAGGGAAATCGACATCAATAGACAATAGTACGCCAACTACCATCAATGTGAGGGAAAGCGACATCAATAGACAATAGTACATCAACTACCATCAATGTGAGGGAAAGCGACATCAATAGACAATAGTACATCAATTACCATCAATGTGAGGGAAAGCGACATACATAGACAATAGTACATCAACTACCATCAATGTGAGGGAAAGCGACATCAATAGGCAATAGTACATCAACTATCATCAATGTGAGGGAAAGCGACACCAATATACAATAGTACATCAACTACCATCAATGTGAGGAAAAGCGACATAAATAAACAATAGTACATCAACTGTCATCAATGTGAGGGAAAGCGACATCAATAGACAATAGTACATAGACTATCATCAATGTGAGGGAAAGCGACATCAATAGACAATAGTACGTCAACTACCATCAATGTGAGGGAAAGCGACGTCAATAGACCATAGAACGTCAACTACCATCAATGTGAGGGAAAGCAACGTCAATAGACAATAGAACATCAACTACCATCAATGTGATGGAAAGCGACATCAATAGACAATAGAACGTCAAATGTCATCAATGTGAGGGAAAGCGACATCAATAAATAGTACATCAACTACATCAATGTGAGGGAAAGCGACATCAATAGACAATAGTACATCAACTACCATCAATGTGAGGGAAAGCGACATCAATAGACAATAGTACATCAACTACCATCAATGTGAGGGAAAGCGACATCAATAGACAATAGTACAACTATATCAATGTGAGGGAAGCGACATCAATAGACAATAGTACATCAACTACCATCAATGTGAGGGAAAGCGACATCAATAGACAATAGTACATCAACTACCATCAATGTGAGGGAAAGCGACATCAATAGACAATAGTACGTCAACTATCATCAATGTGAGGGAAAGCGACATCAATAGACAATAGTACATCAACTATCATCAATGTGAGGGAAAGCGACATCAATAGACAATAGTACATCAACTACCATCAATGAGGGAAAGACATCAATAGACAATAGTACATCAACTACCATCAATGTGAGGGAAAGCGACATCAATAGACAATAGTACATCAACTACCATCAATGTGAGGGAAAGCGACATAAATAGACAATAGTACATCAACTACCATCAATGTGAGGGAAAGCGACATCAATAGACAATAGTACATCAACTACCATCAATGTGAGGGAAAGCGACATCAATAGACAATAGTACATCAACTACCATCAATGTGAGGGAAAGCGACATCAATAGACAATAGTACATCAACTACCATCAATGTGAGGGAAAGCGACATCAATAGACAATAGTACATCAACTACCATCAATGTGAGGGAAAGCGACATCAATAGACAATAGTACATCAACTATCATCAATGTGAGGGAAAGCGACATCAATAGACAATAGTACATCAACTATCATCAATGTGAGGGAAAGCGACATAAATAGACAATAGTACGTCAACTGTCATCAATGTGAGGGAAAGCGACATAAATAGACAATAGTACATCAACTACCATCAATGTGAGGGAAAGCGACATCAATATACAATAGTACATCAACTACCATCAATGTGAGGGAAAGCGACATCAATAGACAATAGTACATCAACTACCATCAATGTGAGGGAAAGCGACATCAATAGACAATAGTACATCAACTATCATCAATGTGAGGGAAAGCGACATCAATAGACAATAGTACATCAACTACCATCAATGTGAGGGAAAGCGACATCAATAGACAATAGTACATCAACTACCATCAATGTGAGGGAAAGCGACATCAATAGACAATAGTACATCAACTATCATCAATGTGAGGGAAAGCGACATCAATAGACAATAGTACATCAACTACCATCAATGTGAGGGAAAGCGACATCAATAGACAATAGTACATCAACTACCATCAATGTGAGGGAAAGCGACATCAATAGACAATAGTACATCAACTACCATCAATGTGAGGGAAAGCGACATCAATAGACATAGTACATCACTACCATCAATGTGAGGGAAAGCGACATCAATAGACAATAGTACATCAACTACCATCAATGTGAGGAAAGCGACATCAATAGACAATAGTACATCAACTACCATCAATGTGAGGAAAGCGACATCAATAGACAATAGTACATCAACTACCATCAATGTGAGGGAAAGCGACATCAATAGACAATAGTACATCAACTACCATCAATGTGAGGGAAAGCGACATAAATAGACAATAGTACATCAACTATCATCAATGTGAGGGAAAGCGACATAAATAGACAATAGTACGTCAACTATCATCAATGTGAGGGAAAGCGACATAAATAGACAATAGTACATCAACTACCATCAATGTGAGGGAAAGCGACATCAATAGACAATAGTACATCAACTACCATCAATGTGAGGGAAAGCGACATAAATAGACAATAGTACATCAACTATCATCAATGTGAGGGAAAGCGACATAAATAGACAATAGTACATCAACTACCATCAATGTGAGGGAAAGCGACATAAATAGACAATAGTACATCAACTATCATCAATGTGAGGGAAAGCGACATAAATAGACAATAGTACATCAACTATCATCAATGTGAGGGAAAGCGACATAAATAGACAATAGTACATCAACTACCATCAATGTGAGGGAAAGCGACATCAATAGACAATAGTACATCAACTACCATCAATGTGAGGGAAAGCGACATCAATAGACAATAGTACATCAACTATCATCAATGTGAGGGAAAGCGACATCAATAGACAATAGTACATCAACTATCATCAATGTGAGGGAAAGCGACATCAATAGACAATAGTACATCAACTACCATCAATGTGAGGGAAAGCGACATCAATAGACAATAGTACATCAACTACCATCAATGTGAGGGAAAGCGACATCAATAGACAATAGTACATCAACTATCATCAATGTGAGGGAAAGCGACATCAATAGACAATAGTACATCAACTATCATCAATGTGAGGGAAAGCGACATCAATATACAATAGTACATCAACTACCATCAATGTGAGGGAAAGCGACATAAATAGACAATAGTACATCAACTACCATCAATGTGAGGGAAAGCGACATCAATAGACAATAGTACATCAACTATCATCAATGTGAGGGAAAGCGACATAAATAGACAATAGTACATCAACTATCATCAATGTGAGGGAAAGCGACATCAATAGACAATAGTACATCAACTATCATCAATGTGAGGGAAAGCGACATCAATAGACAATAGTACATCAACTACCATCAATGTGAGGGAAAGCGACATCAATAGACAATAGTACATCAACTACCATCAATGTGAGGGAAAGCGACATCAATAGACAATAGTACATCAACTATCATCAATGTGAGGGAAAGCGACATCAATAGACAATAGTACATCAACTATCATCAATGTGAGGGAAAGCGACATCAATAGACAATTGTACATCAACTACCATCAATGTGAGGAAAAGCGACATCAATAGACAATAGTACATCAACTACAATCAATGTGAGGGAAAGCGACATCAATAGACAATAGTACAACTATCATCAATGTGAGGGAAAGCGACGTCATTAGACAATAGAACGTCAACTACCATCATGTGAGGGAAAGCGACGTCAATAAATAATAGTACGTCAACTATCATCAATGTGAGGGAAAGCGACATCAATAGACAATAGTACATCAACTACCATCAATGTGAGGGAAAGCGACATCAATAGACAATAGTACGCCAACTACCATCAATGTGAGGGAAAGCGACATCAATAGACAATAGTACATCAACTACCATCAATGTGAGGGAAAGCGACATCAATAGACAATAGTACATCAACTACCATCAATGTGAGGGAAAGCGACATAAATAGACAATAGTACATCAACTACCATCAATGTGAGGGAAAGCGACATCAATAGACAATAGTACATCAACTATCATCAATGTGAGGGAAAGCGACATCAATAGACAATAGTACATCAACTACCATCAATGTGAGGGAAAGCGACATAAATAGACAATAGTACATCAACTACTATCAATGTGAGGGAAAGCGACATCAATAGACAATAGTACATCAACTATCATCAATGTGAGGGAAAGCGACATCAATAGACAATAGTACATCAACTACCATCAATGTGAGGGAAAGCGACATCAATAGACAATAGTACATCAACTGTCATCAATGTGAGGGAAAGCGACATCAATAGACAATAGTACATCAACTACCATCAATGTGAGGGAAAGCGACATCAATAGACAATAGTACATCAACTACCATCAATGTGAGGGAAAGCGACATCAATAGACAATAGTACATCAACTATCATCAATGTGAGGGAAAGCGACATAAATAGACAATAGTACATCAACTACCATCAATGTGAGGGAAAGCGACATCAATAGACAATAGTACATCAACTATCATCAATGTGAGGGAAAGCGACATCAATAGACAATAGTACATCAACTACCATCAATGTGAGGGAAAGCGACATCAATAGACAATAGTACATCAACTACCATCAATGTGAGGGAAAGCGACATCAATAGACAATAGTACATCAACTATCATCAATGTGAGGGAAAGCGACATCAATAGACAATAGTACATCAACTATCATCAATGTGAGGGAAAGCGACATCAATAGACAATAGTACATCAACTACCATCAATGTGAGGGAAAGCGACATCAATAGACAATAGTACATCAACAATCAATGTGAGGGAAAGCGACATCAATAGACAATAGACTCAACTACATCATGTGAGGGAAAGCGACTAATAAAATAGTACGTCAACTATCATCAATGTGAGGGAAAGCGACATCAATAGACAATAGTACATCAACTACCATCAATGTGAGGGAAAGCGACATCAATAGACAATAGTACATCAACTACCATCAATGTGAGGGAAAGCGACATCAATAGACAATAGTACATCAACTACCATCAATGTGAGGGAAAGCGACATCAATAGACAATAGTACATCAACTACCATCAATGTGAGGGAAAGCGACATAAATAGACAATAGTACATCAACTACCATCAATGTGAGGGAAAGCGACATCAATAGACAATAGTACATCAACTATCATCAATGTGAGGGAAAGCGACATCAATAGACAATAGTACATCAACTACCATCAATGTGAGGGAAAGCGACATAAATAGACAATAGTACATCAACTACCATCAATGTGAGGGAAAGCGACATCAATAGACAATAGTACATCAACTATCATCAATGTGAGGGAAAGCGACATCAATAGACAATAGTACATCAACTACCATCAATGTGAGGGAAAGCGACATCAATAGACAATAGTACATCAACTATCATCAATGTGAGGGAAAGCGACATCAATAGACAATAGTACATCAACTACCATCAATGTGAGGGAAAGCGACATCAATAGACAATAGTACATCAACTACCATCAATGTGAGGGAAAGCGACATCAATAGACAATAGTACATCAACTACCATCAATGTGAGGGAAAGCGACATCAATAGACAATAGTACATCAACTACCATCAATGTGAGGGAAAGCGACATAAATAGACAATAGTACATCAACTACCATCAATGTGAGGGAAAGCGACATCAATAGACAATAGTACATCAACTACCATCAATGTGAGGGAAAGCGACATCAATAGACAATAGTACATCAACTATCATCAATGTGAGGGAAAGCGACATCAATAGACAATAGTACATCAACTACCATCAATGTGAGGGAAAGCGACATCAATAGACAATAGTACATCAACTACCATCAATGTGAGGGAAAGCGACATCAATAGACAATAGTACATCAACTACCATCAATGTGAGGGAAAGCGACATAAATAGACAATAGTACATCAACTACCATCAATGTGAGGGAAAGCGACATCAATAGACAATAGTACATCAACTACCATCAATGTGAGGGAAAGCGACATCAATAGACAATAGTACATCAACTATCATCAATGTGAGGGAAAGCGACATCAATAGACAATAGTACATCAACTACCATCAATGTGAGGGAAAGCGACATCAATAGACAATAGTACATCAACTACCATCAATGTGAGGGAAAGCGACATCAATAGACAATAGTACATCAACTATCATCAATGTGAGGGAAAGCGACATCAATAGACAATAGTACATCAACTACCATCAATGTGAGGGAAAGCGACATCAATAGACAATAGTACATCAACTACCATCAATGTGAGGGAAAGCGACATCAATAGACAATAGTACATCAACTGTCATCAATGTGAGGGAAAGCGACATCAATAGACAATAGTACATCAACTATCATCAATGTGAGGGAAAGCGACATCAATAGACAATAGTACATCAACTACCATCAATGTGAGGGAAAGCGACATAAATAGACAATAGTACATCAACTACCATCAATGTGAGGGAAAGCGACATCAATAGACAATAGTACATCAACTATCATCAATGTGAGGGAAAGCGACATAAATAGACAATAGTACATCAACTACCATCAATGTGAGGGAAAGCGACATCAATAGACAATAGTACATCAACTATCATCAATGTGAGGGAAAGCGACATCAATAGACAATAGTACATCAACTACCATCAATGTGAGGGAAAGCGACATCAATAGACAATAGTACATCAACTACCATCAATGTGAGGGAAAGCGACATCAATAGACAATAGTACATCAACTGTCATCAATGTACGGAAAGCGACATCAATAGACAATAGTACATCAACTATCATCAATGTGAGGGAAAGCGACATCAATAGACAATAGTACATCAACTACCATCAATGTGAGGGAAAGCGACATCAATAGACAATAGTACATCAACTACCATCAATGTGAGGGAAAGCGACATCAATAGACAATAGTACAACTATCATCAATGTGAGGGAAGCGACTCATAGACAATAGACGTCAACTACCATCAATGTGAGGGAAAGCGACGTCAATAGACAATAGTACGTCAACTATCATCAATGTGAGGGAAAGCGACATCAATAGACAATAGTACATCAACTACCATCAATGTGAGGGAAAGCGACATCAATAGACAATAGTACATCAACTACCATCAATGTGAGGGAAAGCGACATCAATAGACAATAGTACATCAACTACCATCAATGTGAGGGAAAGCGACATAAATAGACAATAGTACATCAACTACCATCAATGTGAGGGAAAGCGACATCAATAGACAATAGTACATCAACTATCATCAATGTGAGGGAAAGCGACAAAATACAATAGTACATCAACTACCATCAATGTGAGGAAAAGCGACATAAATAGACAATAGTACATCAACTACCATCAATGTGAGGGAAAGCGACATCAATAGACAATAGTACATCAACTATCATCAATGTGAGGGAAAGCGACATCAATAGACAATAGTACATCAACTACCATCAATGTGAGGGAAAGCGACATCAATAGACAATAGTACATCAACTGTCATCAATGTGAGGGAAAGCGACATCAATAGACAATAGTACATCAACTATCATCAATGTGAGGAAAAGCGACATCAATAGACAATAGTACGCCAACTACCATCAATGTGAGGGAAAGCGACATCAATAGACAATAGTACATCAACTACCATCAATGTGAGGGAAAGCGACATCAATAGACAATAGTACATCAACTACCATCAATGTGAGGGAAAGCGACATAAATAGACAATAGTACATCAACTACCATCAATGTGAGGGAAAGCGACATCAATAGACAATAATACATCAACTACTATCAATGTGAGGGAAAGCGACATCAATAGACAATAGTACATCAACTATCATCAATGTGAGGGAAAGCGACATCAATAGACAATAGTACATCAACTACCATCAATGTGAGGGAAAGCGACATCAATAGACAATAGTACATCAACTACCATCAATGTGAGGGAAAGCGACATCAATAGACAATAGTACATCAACTATCATCAATGTTAGGGAAAGCGACATCAATAGACAATAGTACATCAACTATCATCAATGTGAGGGAAAGCGACATCAATAGACAATAGTACATCAACTACCATCAATGTGAGGGAAAGCGACATCAATAGACAATAGTACATCAACTACCATCAATGTGAGGGAAAGCGACATCAATAGACAATAGTACATCAACTGTCATCAATGTGAGGGAAAGCGACATCAATAGACAATAGTACATAGACTATCATCAATGTGAGGAAAAGCGACATCAATAGAAATAGTACCAACTTCATCAATGTAGGAAAGGACATCAATAGACAATAGTACATCAACTACCATCAATGTGAGGGAAAGCGACATCAATAGACAATAGTACATCAACTACCATCAATGTGAGGGAAAGCGACATAAATAGACAATAGTACATCAACTACCATCAATGTGAGGGAAAGCGACATCAATAGGCAATAGTACATCAACTATCATCAATGTGAGGGAAAGCGACACCAATATACAATAGTACATCAACTACCATCAATGTGAGGAAAAGCGACATAAATAGACAATAGTACATCAACTACCATCAATATGAGGGAAAGCGACATCAATAGACAATAGTACATCAACTATCATCACTGTGAGGGAAAGCGACATCAATAGACAATAGTACATCAACTACCATCAATGTGAGGGAAAGCGACATCAATAGACAATAGTACATCAACTACCATCAATGTGAGGGAAAGCGACATCAATAGACAATAGTACATCAACTGTCATCAATGTGACGGAAAGCGACATCAATAGACAATAGTACATAAACTATCATCAATGTGAGGGAAAGCGACATCAATAGACAATAGTACATCAACTACCATCAATGTGAGGGAAAGCGACATCAATAGACAATAGTACATCAACTACCATCAATGTGAGGGAAAGCGACATCAATAGACAATAGTACAACTACATCAATGTAGGAAGCGACTATAGACATAGACTCAACTACCATCATGTGAGGGAAAGCGACTCAATAAAATAGTACGTCAACTATCATCAATGTGAGGGAAAGCGACATCAATAGACAATAGTACATCAACTACCATCAATGTGAGGGAAAGCGACATCAATAGACAATAGTACATCAACTACCATCAATGTGAGGGAAAGCGACATCAATAGACAATAGTACATCAACTACCATCAATGTGAGGGAAAGCGACATCAATAGACAATAGTACATCAACTACCATCAATGTGAGGGAAAGCGACATAAATAGACAATAGTACATCAACTACCATCAATGTGAGGGAAAGCGACATCAATAGACAATAGTACATCAACTATCATCAATGTGAGGGAAAGCGACATCAATAGACAATAGTACATCAACTATCATCAATGTGAGGGAAAGCGACATCAATAGACAATAGTACATCAACTACCATCAATGTGAGGGAAAGCGACATCAATAGACAATAGTACATCAACTACCATCAATGTGAGGGAAAGCGACATCAATAGACAATAGTACATCAACTACCATCAATGTGAGGGAAAGCGACATCAATAGACAATAGTACATCAACTATCATCAATGTGAGGGAAAGCGACATCAATAGACAATAGTACATCAACTATCATCAATGTGAGGGAAAGCGACATCAATAGAAAATAGTACATCAACTACCATCAATGTGAGGGAAAGCGACATCAATAGACAATAGTACATCAACTACCATCAATGTGAGGGAAAGCGACATCAATAGACAATAGTACATCAACTACCATCAATGTGAGGGAAAGCGACATAAATAGACAATAGTACATCAACTACCATCAATGTGAGGGAAAGCGACATCAATAGACAATAGTACATCAACTACCATCAATGTGAGGGAAAGCGACATCAATAGACAATAGTACATCAACTATCATCAATGTGAGGGAAAGCGACATCAATAGACAATAGTACATCAACTACCATCAATGTGAGGGAAAGCGACATCAATAGACAATAGTACATCAACTACCATCAATGTGAGGGAAAGCGACATCAATAGACAATAGTACATCAACTATCATCAATGTGAGGGAAAGCGACATCAATAGACAATAGTACATCAACTATCATCAATGTGAGGAAAAGCGACATCAATAGACAATAGTACATCAACTACCATCAATGTGAGGGAAAGCGACATCAATAGACAATAGTACATCAACTACCATCAATGTGAGGGAAAGCGACATCAATAGACAATAGTACATCAACTGTCATCAATGTGAGGGAAAGCGACATCAATAGACAATAGTACATAAACTATCATCAATGTGAGGAAAGCGACATCAATAGAAATAGTACGCCAACTCATCAATGTGAGGAAAGCGACATCAATAGACAATAGTACATCAACTACCATCAATGTGAGGGAAAGCGACATCAATAGACAATAGTACATCAACTACCATCAATGTGAGGGAAAGCGACATAAATAGACAATAGTACATCAACTACCATCAATGTGAGGGAAAGCGACATCAATAGACAATAGTACATCAACTACCATCAATGTGAGGGAAAGCGACATCAATAGACAATAGTACATCAACTACCATCAATGTGAGGGAAAGCGACATCAATAGACAATAGTACATCAACTACCATCAATGTGAGGGAAAGCGACATCAATAGACAATAGTACATCAACTATCATCAATGTGAGGGAAAGCGACATCAATAGACAATAGTACATCAACTACCATCAATGTGAGGGAAAGCGACATCAATAGACAATAGTACATCAACTACCATCAATGTGAGGGAAAGCGACATCAATAGACAATAGTACATCAACTGTCATCAATGTGAGGGAAAGCGACATCAATAGACAATAGTACATCAACTACCATCAATGTGAGGGAAAGCGACATCAATAGACAATAGTACATCAACTATCATCAATGTGAGGGAAAGCGACATCAATAGACAATAGTACTTCAACTGTCATCAATGTGAGGGAAAGCGACATCAATAGACAATAGTACATCAACTATCATCAATGTGAGGAAAAGCGACATCAATAGACAATAGTACATCAACTACTATCAATGTGAGGGAAAGCGACATCAATAGACAATAGTACATCAACTACCATCAATGTGAGGGAAAGCGACATCAATAGACAATAGTACATCAACACCATCAATGTGAGGGAAAGCGACATCAATGAAGTCAACTATCATCAATGTGAGGGAAGCGACTCAATAGACAATAGTACGTCAACTACCATCAATGTGAGGGAAAGCGACATCAATAGACAATAGTACATCAACTATCATCAATGTGAGGGAAAGCGACATCAATAGACAATAGTACATCAACTACCATCAATGTGAGGGAAAGCGACATCAATAGACAATAGTACGTCAACTACCATCAATGTGAGGGAAAGCGACATCAATAGACAATAGTACATCAACTACCATCAATGTGAGGGAAAGCGACATCAATAGACAATAGTACATCAACTACCATCAATGTGAGGGAAAGCGACATAAATAGACAATAGTACATCAACTACCATCAATGTGAGGGAAAGCGACATCAATAGACAATAGTACATCAACTATCATCAATGTGAGGGAAAGCGACACCAATATACAATAGTACATCAACTACCATCAATGTGAGGAAAAGCGACATAAATAGACAATAGTACATCAACTACCATCAATATGAGGGAAAGCGACATCAATAGACAATAGTACATCAACTATCATCACTGTGAGGGAAAGCGACATCAATAGACAATAGTACATCAACTACCATCAATGTTAGGGAAAGCGACATCAATAGACAATAGTACATCAACTACCATCAATGTGAGGAAAAGCGACATCAATAGACAATAGTACATCAACTGTCATCAATGTGACGGAAAGCGACATCAATAGACAATAGTACATAAACTATCATCAATGTGAGGAAAAACGACATCAATAGACAATAGTACATCAACTACTATCAATGTGAGGGAAAGCGACATCAATAGACAATAGAACCTCAAATGTCATCAATGTGAAGAAAGCGACATCAATGGACAATAGTACATCAACTATCATCAATGTGAGGAAAAGCGACATCAATAGACAATGGTACATCAACTACTATCAATGTGAGGGAAAGCGACGTCAATAGACCATAGAATGTCAACTACCATCACTGTGAGGGAAAGCGACGTCAATCGACAAAAGAACGTCACCTGTCATGAATTTGAGGGACAGCGACGTCAATAGAAAATCGAACGTCAATTATCATCAATGTGAGGGAAGGCGACGTCAATAGACAATAGTACGTCAAATATCATCATTGTGAGGGAAAGCGACGTCAATAAACAATAATACATCAACTATCATCAATTTGAGGGAAAGCGACATCAATAGACAATAGTACGTCAACTACCATCAATGTGAGGGAAATCGACATCAATAGACAATAGTACGCCAACTGCCATCAATGTGAGGGAAAGCGACATCAATAGACAATAGTACATCAACTACCATCAATGTGAGGGAAAGCGACATCAATAGACAATAGTACATCAATTACCATCAATGTGAGGGAAAGCGACATACATAGACAATAGTACATCAACTACCATCAATGTGAGGGAAAGCGACATCAATAGGCAATAGTACATCAACTATCATCAATGTGAGGGAAAGCGACACCAATATACAATAGTACATCAACTACCATCAATGTGAGGAAAAGCGACATAAATAGACAATAGTACATCAACTACTATCAATATGAGGGAAAGCGACATCAATAGACAATAGTACATCAACTATCATCACTGTGAGGGAAAGCGACATCAATAGACAATAGTACATCAACTACCATCAATGTTAGGGAAAGCGACATCAATAGACAATAGTACATCAACTGTCATCAATGTGAGGGAAAGCGACATCAATAGACAATAGTACATCAACTATCATCAATGTGAGGGAAAGCGACATCAATAGACAATAGTACGCCAACTACCATCAATGTGAGGAAAAGCGACATCAATAGACAATAGTACATCAACTACCATCAATGTGAGGGAAAGCGACATCAATAGACAATAGTACATCAACTACCATCAATGTGAGGGAAAGCGACATAAATAGACAATAGTACATCAACTACCATCAATGTGAGGGAAAGCGACATCAATAGGCAATAATACATCAACTACTATCAATATGAGGGAAAGCGACATCAATAGACAATAGTACATCAACTATCATCACTGTGAGGGAAAGCGACATCAATAGACAATAGTACATCAACTACCATCAATGTTAGGGAAAGCGACATCAATAGACAATAGTACATCAACTACCATCAATGTGAGGAAAAGCGACATCAATAGACAATAGTACATCAACTGTCATCAATGTGACGGAAAGCGACATCAATAGACAATAGTACATAAACTATCATCAATGTGAGGAAAAGCGACATCAATAGACAATAGTACATCAACTACCATCAATGTGAGGGAAAGCGACAACAATAGACAATAGTACATCAACTACCATCAATGTGAGGAAAAGCGACATCAATAGACAATAGTACATCAACTGTCATCAATGTGACGGAAAGCGACATCAATAGACAATAGTACATAGACTATCATCAATGTGAGGGAAAGCGACACCAATATACAATAGTACATCAACTACCATCAATGTGAGGAAAAGCGACATAAATAGACAATAGTACATCAACTACCATCAATGTGAGGGAAAGCGACATCAATAGGCAATAGTACATCAACTATCAACAATGTGAGGAAAAGCGACATAAATAGACAATAATACATCAACTACTATCAATATGAGGGAAAGCGACATCAATAGACAATAGTACATCAACTATCATCACTGTGAGGGAAAGCGACATCAATAGACAATAGTACATCAACTACCATCAATGTTAGGGAAAGCGACATCAATAGACAATAGTACATCAACTACCATCAATGTGAGGAAAAGCGACATCAATAGACAATAGTACATCAACTGTCATCAATGTGAGGGAAAGCGACATCAATAGACAATAGTACATAAACTATCATCAATGTGAGGAAAAGCGACATCAATAGACAATAGTACATCAACTACCATCAATGTGAGGGAAAGCGACATCAATAGACAATAGTACATCAACTACCATCAATGTGAGGAAAAGCGACATCAATAGACAATAGTACATCAACTGTCATCAATGTGACGGAAAGCGACATCAATAGACAATAGTACATAGACTATCATCAATGTGAGGAAAAGCGACATCAATAGAAAATAGTACGCCAACTTTCATCAATGTCAGGAAAAGAGACATCAATAGACAATAGTACATCAACTACCATCAATGTGAGGGAAAGCGACATCAATAGGCAATAGTACATCAACTACCATCAATGTTAGGGAAAGCGACATACATAGACAATAGTACATCAACTACCATCAATGTGAGGGAAAGCGACATCAATAGGCAATAGTACATCAACTATCATCAATGTGAGGGAAAGCGACACCAATATACAATAGTACATCAACTACCATCAATGTGAGGAAAAGCGACATAAATAGACAATAGTACATCAACTACTATCAATATGAGGGAAAGCGACATCAATAGACAATAGTACATCAACTATCATCACTGTGAGGGAAAGCGACATCAATAGACAATAGTACATCAACTACCATCAATGTTAGGGAAAGCGACATCAATAGACAATAGTACATCAACTACCATCAATGTGAGGAAAAGCGACATCAATATACAATAGTACATCAACTGTCATCAATGTGACGGAAAGCGACATCAATAGAAAATAGTACATAAACTATCATCAATGTGAGGAAAAACGACATCAATAGACAATAGTACATCAACTACTATCAATGTGAGGGAAAGCGACATCAATAGACAATAGAACCTCAAATGTCATCAATGTGAAGAAAGCGACATCAATGGACAATAGTACATCAACTATCATCAATGTGAGGAAAAGCGACATCAATAGACAATGGCACATCAACTACTATCAATGTGAGGGAAAGCGACGTCAATAGACCATAGAATGTCAACTACCATCACTGTGATTGAAAGCGACGTCAATCGACAATACAACGTCACCTGTCATGAATGTGAGGGACAGCGACGTCAATAGACAATCGAACGTCAATTATATTCAATGTGAGGGAAGGCGACGTCAATAGACAATAGTACGTCAAATATCATCATTGTGAGGGAAAGCGACGTCAATAAACAATAATACATCAACTATCATCAATTTGAGGGAAAGCGACATCAATAGACAATAGTACGTCAACTACCATCAATGTGTGGGAAGGTGACGTCAATAGACAATAGTACGTTAACTATCATCAATGTGATTGAAAACGACGCCAATAGACAATAGTACGTCAAATATCATCAATGTGAGGGAAGGTGACGTCAATAGACAATATTACGTCAAATATCATCATTGTGAGGGAAGGTGACGTCAATAGACAATAGTACGTTAACTATCATAAATGTGATGGAAAACGACGCCAATAAACAACAGTACGTCAAATATCATCAATGTGATGGAAACCGACGTCATTAGACAATATAATGTCAACTATCAGCAATGTGAGGCAATGCGACATCAATAGACAATAGTACATACATTATCATCAATGTGATGGAAAACGACGCCAATAGACAATAGAACGTCAACTATCATCAATGTGAGGGAAAGCGACGTCAATAGACAATAGTACCTCAACTATCATCAATGTGAGTGAAAGCGACGTCAGTAGACAATATTACGTCAACTACCATCAATGTGAGGGAAAGCGACGTCAATAGATCATAGAACGTCATCTACCATCAATGTGAGGGAAAGCGACGTCAATCGACAATAGAACGTCAGCTGTAATCAATGTGATGGAAAGCGACGTCAATCGACAATAGAACGTCACATGTCATCAATGTGAGGGAAAGCGACGTCAATAAATAATAGAACGTCAACTATCATCAATGTGAGGGAAAGCGACGTCAATAGACAATAGTACACCAACTACCATCAATGTGAGGGAAAGCGATATCAATAGACAATAGTACATCAACTACCATCAATGTGAGGGAAAGCGACATCAATAGACAATAGTACAACTATCATCAATGTGAGGGAAGGCGACGCCAATAGACAATAGTACGTCAACCACCATCAGTGTGAGGGAAAGCGACGTCAATAGACCATAGAACGTCAACTACCGTCAATGTGAGGGAAAGCGACGTCAATCGACAATAGAACGTCAGCTGTCATCAATGTGATGGAAAGCGACCTCAATCGACAATAGAACGTCACCTGTCATCAATGTGAGGGAAAGCGACGTCAATAAATAATAGATCGTCAACTATCATCAATATGAGGGAAACCGACGTCAATAGACAATAGTACATCAACTACAATCAATGTGAGGGAAATCGACATCAATAGACAATAGTACATCAACTACCATCAATGTGAGGGAAAGCGACAGCAATATACAATAGTACATCAACTACCATCAATGTGAGGAAAAGCGACATAAATAGACAATAGTACATCAACTACTATCAATATGAGGGAAAGCGACATCAATAGACAATAGTACATCAACTATCATCACTGTGAGGGAAAGCGACATCAATAGACAATAGTACATCAACTACCATCAATGTTAGGGAAAGCGACATCAATAGACAATAGTACATCAACTACCATCAATGTGAGGAAAAGCGACATCAATATACAATAGTACATCAACTGTCATCAATGTGACGGAAAGCGACATCAATAGACAATAGTACATAAACTATCATCAATGTGAGGAAAAACGACATCAATAGACAATAGTACATCAACTACTATCAATGTGAGGGAAAGCGACATCAATAGACAATAGAACCTCAAATGTCATCAATGTGAAGAAAGCGACATCAATGGACAATAGTACATCAACTATCATCAATGTGAGGAAAAGCGACATCAATAGACAATGGTACATCAACTACTATCAATGTGAGGGAAAGCGACGTCAATAGACCATAGAATGTCAACTACCATCACTGTGAGGGAAAGCGACGTCAATCGACAATACAACGTCACCTGTCATGAATGTGAGGGACAGCGACGTCAATAGACAATCGAACGTCAATTATATTCAATGTGAGGGAAGGCGACGTCAATAGACAATAGTACGTCAAATATCATCATTGTGAGGGAAAGCGACGTCAATAAACAATAATACATCAACTATCATCAATTTGAGGGAAAGCGACATCAATAGACAATAGTACGTCAACTACCATCAATGTGTGGGAAGGTGACGTCAATAGACAATAGTACGTTAACTATCATCAATGTGATGGAAAACGACGCCAATAGACAATAGTACGTCAAATATCATCAATGTGAGGGAAGGTGACGTCAATAGACAATATTACGTCAAATATCATCATTGTGAGGGAAGGTGACGTCAATAGACAATAGTACGTTAACTATCATAAATGTGATGGAAAACGACGCCAATAAACAACAGTACGTCAAATATCATCAATGTGATGGAAACCGACGTCATTAGACAATATAATGTCAACTATCAGCAATGTGAGGCAATGCGACATCAATAGACAATAGTACATACATTATCATCAATGTGATGGAAAACGACGCCAATAGACAATAGAACGTCAACTATCATCAATGTGAGGGAAAGCGACGTCAATAGACAATAGTACCTCAACTATCATCAATGTGAGATAAAGCGACGTCAATAAATAATAGAACGTCAACTATCATCAATGTGAGTGAAAGCGACGTCAGTAGACAATATTACGTCAACTACCATCAATGTGAGGGAAAGCGACGTCAATAGATCAAAGAACGTCATCTACCATCAATGTGAGGGAAAGCGACGTCAATCGACAATAGAACGTCAGCTGTAATCAATGTGATGGAAAGCGACGTCAATCGACAATAGAACGTCACATGTCATCAATGTGAGGGAAAGCGACGTCAATAAATAATAGAACGTCAACTATCATCAATGTGAGGGAAAGCGACGTCAATAGACAATAGTACACCAACTACCATCAATGTGAGGGAAAGCGATATCAATAGACAATAGTACATCAACTACCATCAATGTGAGGGAAAGCGACATCAATAGACAATAGTACAACTATCATCAATGTGAGGGAAGGCGACGCCAATAGACAATAGTACGTCAACCACCATCAGTGTGAGGGAAAGCGACGTCAATAGACCATAGAACGTCAACTACCGTCAATGTGAGTGAAAGCGACGTCAATTGTTTGGAATAAGCTCTACTGTCACATATATGACATGAGATGACACAATACACATGGTTAGACCTCTTAATAATTGTCAGATAACATTTGCAAATTGGTCTGAAGCTGGTCTTATTACTGGTGTTCTGGTATCATTTGGGACTTAAATATGTTGTATTATTACTGAATAACGGGGGGTGGTCCAATTATAGAGGTTTGTGACCATTGAAATAAAGAGGAAATAATTCAGGACTGATAAAAACTGGTCTTAATATCGGGGTGGTTTTAATATAGGGGTTGTCTTTATGAGGGTTTTTACTGTACGTAGAAGACAACCAGTACGTCATTGTATGTGATATAGCTTTAGTCATTGACTTCGTGCAATGCACATAGGTACACCACTGTATGTCATAGTTTAATTTATGATTTCGTTCAATGACTTTAGATAGTAAGTACTTTGTCCAATTAGAACTTTTGTTTTTAAGTTCATTCGATATATTTAGATATGTTAGAGTATCACTACTTGGCTACATGTTATTATTGGCGTCGTTCATTGTAGACAGTCATTATTTGACTAATTGTTAGATATCTAGTTATTTACTTCGTCCTTATTGACGTGACTAAATATCGTTGAATGACTTTATTCAATATAGTTTGATAGTTAGTACTTGGCTACTTTGCACGTGCAAGTTGTTGTCGTCATGCAAAGCATATTGGAGCTGCATAGTAATAGTCAGTCACATAATCAGGGATCGCAGGTTCGATCCCCGTCAGACCCTAATACAATTAACAGTCTTTCAGATGGGACTTTAAACCGATGTCTCGTGTCAGTGTTGTACACCGTGCACGTAAACGAACCAGAGGAGACTCTGGAATTGGTCTCTGTCTGTATCATTGCACTATCCTACACACATCTAAAATGACTAATCTCTTCAGGAGGCGTCGCTCATATGGGCAACCGGTAGCGACGATAAATAAACGTAAAACACACACACACCACATAAAATACACGTCGTTTGTAAATAAGTGTAATTCCCTCACGAATTAATAAGATGCTATGTGGTGAAGACGTTGCTTCGGGTTTTTGTGTGGTTGTGGGGAGTAATTGGTGGAACAGTGGGTTGTATGTTATAACCACATTTTCTCCTTCCAATTTTAATGTTATTTTTCTTTTAATATATTATTTAAAGAAATACCATTGTCCTCTTTTTCATTTGGTATTTTAGTTTTGCCAAAAAACCGTCAATTAGCTTAATTAAACAGTTGTGTGACATTCTGGTGCGTGCCGTTTACTTGTTTGCAAAACTTGTAACCCAAACCATTTGCTTTATGTATTTTTACATGTAACACCATTTATGTATTGTATCTATTGCTGTTGTATTATATATGTAATTGATAAATACAATAACATATGATTAAACTAATTACCACATAATTGAAAAACGGATACCATAATATATTATATATCAATAGAGTCTGGCATCACAGTTACGTATGGACGCGATGTACCCGCCATGTTTGGTTGTGGTGTAATGGTGTTCTTCCTCAATATCTTCCTTATTGCTTTCCGTCCTTTTGTAGAAAACGATAAAAATATGATGGGATCTGTAGCTATGGGAATATACATGACAGAAAGTGTAAGCACCCTGAGTTCCGCATAGCTAGAACTGTGCTCAATGGCATCATATACAGTATAACTATATAGGATTATCCACGGAAGTGACGTCATTAGGTTGCTGATCACTATGCAGAACATGGGTTTTAATATAGCAGTTGTCATTTTTCTCCGCAAAGGCACAGCCTTCTTAGTTGTCGGCTGCTCGCTAGCTCTATCTCGACATTCATTCTCAGTAACTGAAATTATAATAATAAACAGCGTGTTTTAATGTTTTAATTTAACACAACATTCAAAAACTTTAAACTTCTATAACATATATATTTTATAAATATAAATTAATGATTACAGATGTACACTAGTGACTGGCAACCCCTGACAGATGTAAACTAGTGACTGGCAACCCCTGACAGATATAAACTAGTAACTGGCAACCCCTGACAGATGTAAACTAGTGACTGGCAACCCCTGACAGATGTAAACTAGTGACTGGCAACCCCTGCTCGAGTATTTGACACAAGAATAAATTCTTTATTTCACATGACATTGATTTGATATCGAAAGGTCATCCTCAATGTAGCGGGGTAGGAAAGGTCATCCTCAATGTAGCGAGGTATGAAAGGTCATCCTCAATGTAGCGGGGTAGGAAAGGTCATCCTCAATGTAGCGGGGTAGGAAAGGTCATCCTCAATATAGTGGGGTAGGAAAGGTCATCCTCAATGTAGCGGGGTAGGAAAGGTCATCCTCAATGTAGCGGGGTAGGAAAGGTCATCCTCAATGTAGCGGGGTAGGAAAGGTCATCCTCAATGTAGCGGGGTAGGAAAGGTCATCCTCAATGTAGCGGGATATGAAAGGTCATATGAGGTTTTATATTGGTGTTCCATTGAAATTATATGCCTATCTTGCTTCGGATTTTGGCTGCAAGCGTGAATAGTTTACTATAGAAGTCGATGGGAATTTGAAATGAGGTCAAAGTGACATTCAATAGCTCAATGATACATTAGCCAACCTGAGTAAATCTGATCACAACTATGTATTCTACCTATCGCACGCGTATATTGAGCAAGAGTGTTAAAAGGTTTAAGGAGTAAAATAGCTCTCATTAATGACTCCTCATCGCATACTGTTCCAAGGAATACAAGCCTCAGACATAAAACAACAACAGCTGTTGCAAATGCAGAAGTATGCCTGTTCTTAGGCCACAACTTTTGCCCCAATACATCAGATCTACATCATGTTTTGTCTGATACAATGGGTGAATACCTCCTGAAGATAAAGCATAAACCACATGCTGACCTTGTCAGAACTCTTGTGTCATATTTAGATCATACTGGAGATGCTTTTACACTAGAGAAATATTAGTTTTAACACTGTATATCCAGTTTTTTGGATCAATTCACAATGTTTATTATATTTTAGAATTACCCCCGTTATTATCAAATAAAAAAACAACAGGTCGTGTAATCAACTGTACTAATTTTCATTTCAATTTGCACATTATAAAATGCTCTAAGTCAATGAGAATGGATGGTAAGGGGTTTCGAGTTGTTGCTGTAAGTCAATGGACATGGATGGTAAGGGGTTTCGAGTTGCTACTCTAAATCAATGGACATGGATGGTAAGGGGTTTCAAGTTGTTACTCTAAATCAATGGACATGGGTGGCAATGGGGTTTCGAGTTGTTACTGTAAGTCAATGGACATGGGTGGTAAGGGGTTTCGAGTTGTTGCTCTAAATCAATGGACATGGATGGTAAGGGGTTTCAAGTTGTTACTCTAAATCAATGGACATGGGTGGCAATGGGGTTTCGAGTTGTTACTGTAAGTCAATGAGAATGGATAGTAAGGGGTTTCATGTTGCTACTGTAAGTCAATGGACTAGGATGGTAAGGGGTTTCAAGTTGCTATTGTAAGACAATGGACATGGATGGTAAGGGGTTTCGAGTTGTTACTGTAAGTCAATGGACATGGGTGGTAAGGAGTTTCGAGTCGTTGCTGTAAGTCAATGTACATGGGTAGTAAGGGGTTTCGAGTTGCTACTTTAAGTCAATGGACATGGATGGTAAGGGGTTTCGAGTTGTTACTGTAAGTCAATGAGAATGGATAGTAAGGAGTTTCGAGTTGCTACTGTAAATCAATGGACATGGATGGTAAGTGGTTTCGAATTGCTATTGTAAGTCAATGGACATGGATGGTAAGACTGTAAGTCAATGGACATGGATGGTAAGGGGTTTCGAGTTGCTACTGTAAGTCAATGGACATGGATAGTAAGGTGTTTCGAGTTGCTACTCTAAGTCAATGGACATGGATAGTAAGGGGTTTCGAGTTGTTGCTGTAAGTCAATGGACATGGATGGTAAGGGGTTTCGAGTTGCTACTCTAAATCAATGGAAATGGATGGTAAGGGGTTTCAAGTTGTTACTCTAAATTAATGGACATGGGTGGCAATGGGGTTTCGAGTTGTTACTGTAAGTCAATGGACATGGGTGGTAAGGGGTTTCGAGTTGTTGCTCTAAATCAATGGACATGGATGGTAAGGGGTTTCAAGTTGTTACTCTAAATCAATGGACATGGGTGGCAATGGGGTTTCGAATTGCTACTGTAAGTCAATGGACATGGATGGTAAGGGGTTTCGAGTTGTTACTGTAAGTCAATGGACATGGGTGGTAAGGAGTTTCGAGTTGTTGCTGTAAGTCAGTGTACATGGGTTGTAAGGGGTTTCGAGTTGCTACTGTAAGTCAATGGACATGGATAGTAAGGGGCTTCGAGTTGTTGCTGTAAGTCAATGGACATGGATGGTAAGGGGTTTCGAGTTGCTACTCTAAATCAATGGACATGGATGGTAAGGGGTTTCGAGTTGCTACTGTAGGTCAATGGACATGGATGGTAAGGGGTTTCGAGTTGTTACTGTAAGTCAATGGACATGGGTGGTAAGGAGTTTCGAGTTGTTGCTGTAAGTCAATGTACATGGGTGGTAAGGGGTTTCGAGTTGCTACTGTAAGTCAATGGACATGGATGGTAAGGGGTTTCGAGTTGTTACTGTACGTCAATGAGAATGGATAGTAAGGAGTTTCGAGTTGCTACTGTAAATCAATGGACATGAAGAGTAAGGGGCTTCGAGTTGTTGCTGTAAGTCAATGGACATGGATGGTAAGGGGTTTCGAGTTGCTACTCAAAATCAATGGACATGGATGGTAAGGGGTTTCGAGTTGCTACTGTATGTCAATGGACATGGATGGTAAGGGGTTTCGAGTTGTTACTGTAAGTCAATGGACATGGGTGGTAAGGGGTTTCGAGTTGTTACTGTAAGTCAATGGACATGGGTGGTAAGGGGTTTCGAGTTGCTACTGTAAGTCAATGGACATGGATGGTAAGGGGTTTCGAGTTGTTACTGTAAGTCAATGGAATGGATAGTAAGGGGTTTCGAGTTGCTACTGTAAGTCAATGGACATGGATGGTAAGGGGTTTCGAGTTGCTACTGTAAGTCAATGGACATGGATGGTAAGGGGTTTCGAGTTGCTACTCTAAGTCAATGGACATGGATAGTAAGGGGTTTCGAGTTGTTGCTGTAAGTCAATGGACATGGATGGTAAGGGGTTTCGAGTTGCTACTCTAAATCAATGGACATGGATGGTAAGGGGTTTCAAGTTGTTACTCTAAATCAATGGACATGGGTGGCAATGGGGTTTCGAGTTGTTACTGTAAGTCAATGGACATGGGTGGTAAGGGGTTTCGAGTTGTTGCTCTAAATCAATGGACATGGATGGTAAGGGGTTTCAAGTTGTTACTCTAAATCAATGGACATGGGTGGCAATGGGGTTTCGAGTTGTTACTGTAAGTCAATGGACATGGATGGTAAGGGGTTTCGAGTTGCTACTGTAGGTCAATGGACATGGATGGTAAGGGGTTTCGAGTTGTTACTGTAAGTCAATGGACATGGGTGGTAAGGGGTTTCGAGTTGTTCTGTAGTCATGACATGGTGTAAGGGGTTTCGAGTTGCTACTGTAAGTCAATGGACATGGATGGTAGGGGTTTCGAGTCTACTGTAAGTCAATGGACATGGATAGTAAGGGGTTTCGAGTTGTTACTGTAAGTCAATGGAATGGATGGTAAGGAGTTTCGAGTTGCTACTGTAAGTCAATGGACATGGATGGTAAGGGGTTTCGAGTTGCTACTGTAAGTCAATGGACATGGATGGTAAGGGGTTTCGAGTTGTTACTGTAAGTCAATGGACATGGGTGGTAAGGAGTTTCGAGTTGTTACTGTAAGTCAATGTACATGGGTGGTAAGGGGTTTCGAGTTGCTACTGTAAGTCAATGGACATGGATGGTAAGGGGTTTCGAGTTGTTACTGTAAGTCAATGGAATGGATGGTAAGGAGTTTCGAGTTGCTACTGTAATCAATGGACATGAGTAAGGGGTTCGAGTTGTTGCTGTAAGTCAATGGACATGGATGGTAAGGGGTTTCGAGTTGCTACTGTAAGTCAATGGACATGGATGGTAAGGGGTTTCGAGTTGCTACTGTAAGTCAATGGACATGGATGGTAAGGGGTTTCGAGTTGTTACTGTAAGTCAATGGACATGGGTGGTAAGGGGTTTCGAGTTGTTGCTGTAAGTCAATGTACATGGGTGGTAAGGGGTTTCGAGTTGCTACTGTAAGTCAATGGACATGGATGGTAAGGGGTTTCGAGTTGTTACTGTAAGTCATGGAATGGATAGTAAGGGTTTCGAGTTGCTACTGTAATCAATGGACATGGATGGTAAGGGGTTTCGAGTTGCTACTGTAAGTCAATGGACATGGATGGTAAGGGGTTTCGAGTTGCTACTCTAAGTCAATGGACATGGATGGTAAGGGGTTTCGAGTTGCTACTCTAAGTCAATGGACATGGGTGGTAAGGGGTTTCGAGTTGTTGCTGTAAGTCAATGGACATGGATGGTAAGGGGTTTCTAGTTGCTACTGTAAGTCAATGGACATGGATGGTAAGGGGTTTCGAGTTGCTACTGTAAGTCAATGGACATGGATGGTAAGGGGTTTCGAGTTGCTACTGTAAGTCAATGGACATGGATGGTAAGGGGTTTCGAGTTGCTACTGTAAGTCAATGGACATGGATAGTAAGGGGTTTCGATTTGTTACTGTAAGTCAATGGACATGGGTGGTAAGGTGTTTCGAGTTGTTGCTGTAAGTCAATGTACATGGGTGGTAAGGGGTTTCGAGTTGCTACTGTAAGTCAATGGACATGGATGGTAAGGGGTTTCGAGTTGTTACTGTAAGTCAATGAGAATGGATAGTAAGGAGTTTCGAGTTGCTACTGTAAATCAATGGACATGGATGGTAAGGGGTTTCGAATTGCTATTGTAAGTCAATGGACATGGATGGTAAGACTGTATGTCAATGGCCATGGATGGTAAGGGGTTTCGAGTTGCTACTGTATGTCAATGGACATGGATATTAAGGGGTTTCGAGTTGCTACTCTAAGTCAATGGACATGGATAGTAAGGGTTTCGAGTTGTTGCTGTAAGTCAATGGACATGGATGGTAAGGGGTTTCGAGTTGCTACTCTAAATCAATGGACATGGATGGTAAGGGGTTTCAAGTTGTTACTCTAAATCAATGGACATGGGTGGCAATGGGGTTTCGAGTTGTTACTGTAAGTCAATGGACATGGGTGGTAAGGGGTTTCGAGTTGTTGCTCTAAATCAATGTACATGGATGGTAAGGGGTTTCAAGTTGTTACTCTAAATCAATGGACATGGGTGGCAATGGGGTTTCGAGTTGTTACTGTAAGTCAATGGACATGGATGGTAAGGGGTTTCGAGTTGTTACTGTAAGACAATGGAATGGATAGTAAGGAGTTTCGAGTTCTACTGTAAATCAATGAACATGGATGGTAAGGGGTTTCGAATTGCTATTGTAAGTCAATGGACATGGATGGTAAGTCATGGACATGGATGGTAAGGGTTTCGAGTTGCTACTGTAAGTCAATGGACATGGATAGTAAGGGGTTTCGAGTTGCTACTCTAAGTCAATGGACATGGATAGTAAGGGGTTTCGAGTTGTTGCTGTGAGTCAATGGACATGGGTGGTAAGCTTTTTCGAGTTGTTGCTGTAAGTCAATGGACATGGGTGGTAAGGGGTTTCGAGTTGCTACTGTAAGTCAATGGACATGGATGGTAAGGGGTTTCGAGTTGCTACTGTAAGTCAATGGACATGGATGGTAAGGGGTTTCGAGTTGCTACTGTAAGTCAATGGTCATGGATGGTAAGGGGTTTCGAGTTGCTACTGTAAGTCAATGGACATGGATGGTAAGGGGTTTCGAGTTGCTACTGTAAGTCAATGGACATGGATAGTAAGGGGTTTAGAGTTGTTACTGTAAGTCAATGGACATGGATGGTAAGGGGTTTCAAGTTGCTCTTGTAAGTCAATGGACATGGGTGGTAAGGGGTTTCGAGTTGTTACTGTAAGTCAATGGACATGGATGGTAAGGGGTTTCGAGTTGTTACTGTAAGTCAATGGACATGGGTGGTAAGGGGTTTCGAGTTGTTACTGTAAGTCAATGGACATGGATCGTAAGGGGTTTCGAGTTGCTACACTAAGTCAATGGACATGGATAGTAAGGGGTTTCGAGTTGCTACACTAAGTCAATGGACATGGATGGTAAGGGGTTTCGAGTTGTTACTGTAAGTCAATGAACATGGGTGGTAAGGGGTTTCGAGTTGCTACACTAAGTTAATGGACATGGATGGTAAGGGGTTTCGAGTTGCTACTCTAAGTCAATGGACAGGGGTGGTAGGGGTTTCGAGTTGTGTAAGTCAATGGACATGGATGATAAGCTACTGTAAGTCAATGGACATGGATGGTAAGGGGTGTTGATTACTACTGTAAGTCAATGGACATGGATGGTAAGGGGTTCGAGTTGCTACTGTAAGTCAATGGACATGGAAGTAAGGGGTTTCGAGTTGCTACTCTAAGTCAATGGACATGGATAGTAAGGGGTTTCGAGTTATTGCTGTAAGGCAATGGACATGGGTGGTAAGGGGTTTCCAGTTGTTACTGTAAGTCAATGAGAATGGAGAGTACGGGGATTCGAGTAGCTACTGTAAGTCAATGGACATGGATGGTAAGGGGTTTCGAGTTGTTGCTGTAAGTCAATGGATATGGGTGGTAAGGGGTTTCGAGTTGCTACTGTAAGTCAATGGACATGGATGGTAAGGGGTTTCGAGTTGTTACTGTAAGTCAATGGACATGGATGTAAGGGGTTTCGAGTTGCTACACTAAGTCAATGGACATGGATGGTAAGGGGTTTCGAGTTGCTACTCTAAGTCAATGGACATGGGTGGTAAGGGGTTTCGAGTTGTTGCTGTAAGTCAATGGACATGGATGGTAAGTGGTTTCGAGCTGCTACTGTAAGTCAATGGACATGGATGGTAAGGGGTTTCGAGTTGCTACTGTACGTCAATGGACATGCATAATAAGGGGTTTCGAGTTGTTACTGTAAGTCAATGGACATGGATGGTAAGGGGTTTCAAGTTGTTACTGTAAGTCAATGGACATGGATGGTAAGGGGTTTCAAGTTGCTCTTGTAAGTCAATGGACATGGGTGGTAAGGGGTTTCGAGTTGTTGCTGTAATTCAATTGACATGGGTGGTAAGGGGTTTCGAGTTGCTATTGTAAGTCAATGGACATGGATCGTAAGGGGTTTCGAGTTGTTACTGTAAGTCAATGGTCATTGGCGGTTAGGGGTTTCGAGTTGTTACTGTAAGTCAATGGACATGGATCGTAAGGGGTTTCGAGTTGCTACTCTAAATCAATGGACATGGATGGTAAGGGGTTTCAAGTTGTTACTCTAAATCAATGGACATGGGTGGCAATGGGGTTTCGAGTTATTACTGTAAGTCAATGGACATGTGTGGTAAGGGGTTTCGAGTTGTTGCTCTAAATCAATGGACATGGATGGTAAGGGGTTTCAAGTTGTTACTCTAAATCAATGGACATGGTTGGCAATGGGGTTTCGAGTTGTTACTGTAAGTCAATGGACATGGATGGTATGGGGTTTCGAGTTGCTACTGAAGATCAATGGACATGGATGGTAAGGGGTTTCGAGTATTTACTGTAAGTCAATGGACATGGGTGGTAAGGAGTTTCGAGTTGTTGCTGTATGTCAATGTACATGGGTTGTAAGGGGTTTCGAGTTGCTACTGTAAGTCAATGGACATGGATGGTAAGGGGTTTCGAGTTGTTACTGTAAGTCAATGAGAATGGATAGTAAGGAGTTTCGAGTTGCTACTGTAAATCAATGGACATGGATGGTAAGGGGTTTCGAATTGCTATTGTAAGTCAATGGACATGGATGGTAAGACTGTAAGTCAATGGACATGGATGGTAAGGGGTTTCAAGTTGCTACTGTAAGTCAATGGACATGGATAGTAAGGGGTTTCGAGTTGCTACTCTAAGTCAATGGACATGGATAGTAAGCGGTTTCGAGTTGTTGCTGTAAGTCAATGGACATGGATGGTAAGGGGTTTCGAGTTGCTACTCTAAATCAATGGACATGGATGGTAAGGGGTTTCAAGTTGTAACTCTAAATCAATGGACATGGGTGGCAATGGGGTTTCGAGTTGTTACTGTAAGTCAATGGACATGGGTGGTAAGGGGTTTCGAGTTGTTGCTCTAAATCAATGGACATGGATGGTAAGGGGTTTCAAGTTGTTACTCTAAATCAATGGACATGGGTGGCAATGGGGTTTCGAGTTGTTACTGTAAGTCAATGGACATGGATGGTAAGGGGTTTCGAGTTGCTACTGAAGGTCAATGGACATGGATGGTAAGGGGTTTCGAGTTGTTACTGTAAGTCAATGGACATGGGTGGTAAAGAGTTTCGAGTTGTTGCTGTAAGTCAATGTACATGGGTTGTATGGGGTTTCGAGTTGCTACTGTAAGTCAATGGACATGGATGGTAAGGGGTTTCGAGTTGCTACTGTAGGTCAATGGACATGGATGGTAAGGGGTTTCGAGTTGTTACTGTATGTCAATGGAAATGGGTGGTAAGGAGTTCGAGTTGTTGCTGTAAGTCAATGTACATGGGTGGTAAGGGGTTTGGAGTTGCTACTGTAAGTCAATGGACATGGATAGTAAGGGGTTTCGAGTTGCTACTGTAAATCAATGGACATGGATGGTAAGGGGTTTCGAATTGCTACTGTAAGTCAATGGACATGGATGGTAAGTGGTTTCGAGTTGCTACTGTAAGTCAATGGACATGGATAGTAAGGGGTTTCGAGTTGCTACTCTAAGTCAATGGACATGGATAGTAAGGGGTTTCGAGTTGTTGCTGTGAGTCAATGGACATGGGTGGTAAGCGGTTTCGAGTTGTTACTGTAAGTCAATGAGAATGGATAGTACGGGGTTTCGAGTTGCTACTGTAAGTCAATGGACATGGATGGTAAGTGTTTTCGAGTTGTTGCTGTAGGTCAATGGACATGGGTGGTAAGGGGTTTCGAGTTGCTACTGTAAGTCAATGGACATGGATGGTAAGGGGTTTCGAGTTGTTACTGTAAGTCAATGGACATGGGTTGTAAGGGGTTTCGAGTTGCTACTCTAAGTCAATGGACATGGATGGTAAGGGGTTTCGAGTTGCTACTCTAAGTCAATGGACATGGGTGGTAAGGGGTTTCGAGTTGTTGCTGTAAGTCAATCGACATGGATGGTAAGGGGTTTCGAGTTGCTACTGTAAGTCAATGGACATGGATGGTAAGGGGTTTCGAGTTGCTACTGTAAGTCAATGGTCATGGATGGTAAGGGGTTTCGAGTTGCTACTGTAAGTCAATGGACATGGATGGTAAGGGGTTTCGAGTTGCTACTGTAAGTCAATGGACATGGATAGTAAGGGGTTTCGAGTTGTTACTGTAAGTCAATGGACATGGATGGTAAGGGGTTTCAAGTTGCTCTTTTAAGTCAATGGACATGTGTGGTAAGGGGTTTCGAGTTGTTACTGTAAATCAATGGACATGGATCGTAAGGGGTTTCGAGTTGCTACACTAAGTCAATGGACATGGATGGTAAGGGGTTTCGAGTTGCTACACTAAGTCAATGGACATGGATGGTAAGGGGTTTCGAGTTGTTACTGTAAGTCAATGGACATGGGTGGTAAGGGGTTTCGAGTTGCTACACTAAGTTAATGGACATGGATGGTAAGGGGTTTCGAGTTGCTACTCTAAGTCAATGGACAGGGGTGGTAAGGGGTTTCGAGTTGTTGCTGTAAGTCAATGGACATGGATGATAAGGATTTCGAACTGCTACTGTAAGTCAATGGACATGGATGGTAAGGGGTGTTGAGTTACTACTGTAAGTCAATGGACATGGATGGTAAGGGTTTCGAGTTGCTACTGTACGTCAATGGACATGGATAGTAAGGGGTTTCGAGTTGCTACTCTAAGTCAATGGACATGGATAGTAAGGGGTTTCGAGTTGTTGCTGTAAGTCAATGGACATGGGTGGTAAGGGGTTTCCAGTTGTTACTGTAAGTCAATGAGAATGGATAATACGGGGTTTCGAGTAGCTACTGTAAGTCAATGGACATGGATGGTAAGGGGTTTCGAGTTGTTGCTGTAAGTCAATGGATATGGGTGGTAAGGGGTTTCGAGTTGCTACTGTAAGTCAATGGACATGGATGGTAAGGGGTTTCGAGTTGTTACTGTAAGTCAATGGACATGGATGGTAAGGGGTTACGAGTTGCTACACTAAGTCAACGGACATGGATGGTAAGGGGTTTCGAATTGCTACTGTAAGTCAATGGACATGGATGGTAAGGGGTTTCGAGTTACTACTGTAAGTCAATGGACATGGGTGGTAAGGGGTTTCCAGTTGTTACTGTAAGTCAATGAGAATGGAGAGTACGGGGATTCGAGTAGCTACTGTAAGTCAATGGACATGGATGGTAAGGGGTTTCGAGTTGTTGCTGTAAGTCAATGGATATGGGTGGTAAGGGGTTTCGAGTTGCTACTGTAAGTCAATGGACATGGATGGTAAGGGGTTTCGAGTTGTTACTGTAAGTCAATGGACATGGATGGTAAGGGGTTTCGAGTTGCTACACTAAGTCAATGGACATGGATGGTAAGGGGTTTCGAGTTGCTACTCTAAGAAAATGGACATGGGTGGTAAGGGGTTTCGAGTTGTTGCTGTAAGTCAATGGACATGGATGGTAAGTGGTTTCGAGCTGCTACTGTAAGTCAATGGACATGGATGGTAAGGGGTTTCGAGTTGCTACTGTACGTCAATGGACATGCATAATAAGGGGTTTCGAGTTGTTACTGTAAGTCAATGGACATGGATGGTAAGGGGTTTCAAGTTGTTACTGTAAGTCAATGGACATGGATGGTAAGGGGTTTCAAGTTGCTCTTGTAAGTCAATGGACATGGGTGGTAAGGGGTTTCGAGTTGTTGCTGTAAGTCAATTGACATGGGTGGTAAGGGGTTTCGAGTTGCTATTGTAAGTCAATGGACATGGATCGTAAGGGGTTTCGAGTTGTTACTGTAAGTCAATGGTCATTGGCGGTTAGGGGTTTCGAGTTGTTACTGTAAGTCAATGGACATGGATCGTAAGGGGTTTCGAGTTGCTACTCTAGATCAATGGACATGGATGGTAAGGGGTTTCAAGTTGTTACTCTAAATCAATGGACATGGGTGGCAATGGGGTTTCGAGTTATTACTGTAAGTCAATGGACATGTGTGGTAAGGGGTTTCGAGTTGTTGCTCTAAATCAATGGACATGGATGGTAAGGGGTTTCAAGTTGTTACTCTAAATCAATGGACATGGTTGGCAATGGGGTTTCGAGTTGTTACTGTAAGTCAATGGACATGGATGGTATGGGGTTTCGAGTTGCTACTGAAGATCAATGGACATGGATGGTAAGGGGTTTCGAGTATTTACTGTAAGTCAATGGACATGGGTGGTAAGGAGTTTCGAGTTGTTGCTGTATGTCAATGTACATGGGTTGTAAGGGGTTTCGAGTTGCTACTGTAAGTCAATGGACATGGATGTTAAGGGGTTTCGAGTTGTTACTGTAAGTCAATGAGAATGGATAGTAAGGAGTTTCGAGTTGCTACTGTAAATCAATGGACATGGATGGTAAGGGGTTTCGAATTGCTATTGTAAGTCAATGGACATGGATGGTAAGACTGTAAGTCAATGGACATGGATGGTAAGGGGTTTCAAGTTGCTACTGTAAGTCAATGGACATGGATAGTAAGGGGTTTCGAGTTGCTACTCTAAGTCAATGGACATGGATAGTAAGCGGTTTCGAGTTGTTGCTGTAAGTCAATGGACATGGATGGTAAGGGGTTTCGAGTTGCTACTCTAAATCAATGGACATGGATGGTAAGGGGTTTCAAGTTGTAACTCTAAATCAATGGACATGGGTGGCAATGGGGTTTCGAGTTGTTACTGTAAGTCAATGGACATGGGTGGTAAGGGGTTTCGAGTTGTTGCTCTAAATCAATGGACATGGATGGTAAGGGGTTTCAAGTTATTACTCTAAATCAATGGACATGGGTGGCAATGGGGTTTCGAGTTGTTACTGTAAGTCAATGGACATGGATGGTAATGGGTTTCGAGTTGCTACTGAAGGTCAATGGACATGGATGGTAAGGGGTTTCGAGTTGTTACTGTAAGTCAATGGACATGGGTGGTAAAGAGTTTCGAGTTGTTGCTGTAAGTCAATGTACATGGGTTGTATGGGGTTTCGAGTTGCTACTGTAAGTCAATGGACATGGATGGTAAGGGGTTTCGAGTTGCTACTGTAGGTCAATGGACATGGATGGTAAGGGGTTTCGAGTTGTTACTGTATGTCAATGGACATGGGTGGTAAGGAGTTCGAGTTGTTGCTGTAAGTCAATGTACATGGGTGGTAAGGGGTTTGGAGTTGCTACTGTAAGTCAATGGACATGGATAGTAAGGGGTTTCGAGTTGCTACTGTAAATCAATGGACATGGATGGTAAGGGGTTTCGAATTGCTACTGTAAGTCAATGGACATGGATGGTAAGGGGTTTCGAGTTACTACTGTAAGTCAATGGACATGGATGGTAAGTGGTTTCGAGTTGCTACTGTAAGTCAATGGACATGGATAGTAAGGGGTTTCGAGTTGCTACTCTAAGTCAATGGACATGGATAGTAAGGGGTTTCGAGTTGTTGCTGTGAGTCAATGGACATGGGTGGTAAGCGGTTTCGAGTTGTTACTGTAAGTCAATGAGAATGGATAGTACGGGGTTTCGAGTTGCTACTGTAAGTCAATGGACATGGATGGTAAGTGTTTTCGAGTTGTTGCTGTAGGTCAATGGACATGGGTGGTAAGGGGTTTCGAGTTGCTACTGTAAGTCAATGGACATGGATGGTAAGGGGTTTCGAGTTGTTACTGTAAGTCAATGGACATGGGTTGTAAGGGGTTTCGAGTTGCTACTCTAAGTCAATGGACATGGATGGTAAGGGGTTTCGAGTTGCTACTCTAAGTCAATGGACATGGGTGGTAAGGGGTTTCGAGTTGTTGCTGTAAGTCAATCGACATGGATGGTAAGGGGTTTCGAGTTGCTACTGTAAGTCAATGGACATGGATGGTAAGAGGTTTCGAGTTGCTACTGTAAGTCAATGGTCATGGATGGTAAGGGGTTTCGAGTTGCTACTGTAAGTCAATGGACATGGATGGTAAGGGGTTTCGAGTTGCTACTGTAAGTCAATGGACATGGATGGTAAGGGGTTTCGAGTTGTTACTGTAAGTCAATGGACATGGATGGTAAGGGGTTTCGAGTTGTTACTGTAAGTCAATGGACATGGATGGTAAGAGGTTTCAAGTTGCTCCTCTAAGTCAATGGACATGGGTGGTAAGGGGTTTCGAGTTGCTACTGTTAGTCAATGAGAATGGATAGTAAGAGGTTTCGAGTTGCTACTGTAAGTCAATGGACATGGATGGTAACGGGTTTCGAGTTGTTGCTGTAAGTCAATGGACATGGGTGGTAAGGGGTTTCGAGTTGTTACTGTAAGTAAATGGACATGGATGGTAAGGGGTTTCGAGTTGTTACTGTAAGTCAATGGACATGGATGGTAAGGGGTTTCAAGTTGCTACTGTATGTCAATGGACATGGATGGTAATGGGTTTCGAGTTGCTACTCTAAGTCAGTGGACATGGATGGTAAGGGGTTTCGAGTTGCTACTGTAAGTCAATGAGAATGGATAGTAAGAGGTTTCGAGTTGCTACTCTAAGTCAATGGACATGGATGGTAAGGGGTTTCGAGTTGTTGATGTATGTCAATGGACATGGATGGTAAGGGTTTTCGAGTTGTTGCTGTAAGTCAATGGACATGGATGGTAAGGGGTTTTGAGTTGCTACTGTAAGACAATGGACATGGCTGGTAAGGGGTTTCGAGTTGCTACTGTAAGTCAATGGACATGGACGGTAAGGGGTTTCGAGTTGCTATTGTAAGTCAATGAGAATGAATATTAAGAGGTTTCGAGTTGCTACTCAAAGTCAAAGGACATGGATGGTAAGGGGTTTCGAGTTGTTGCTGTATGTCAATGGACGAGATGGTAAGGGGTTTCGAGTTGTTGCTGTAAGTCAATGAGAATGGAGAGTAAGGGGTTTCGAGTTGTTGCTGTAAGTCAATGGACATGGATAGTAAGGGGTTTCGAGTTGCTACTGTACGTCAATGGACATGGCTGGTAAGGGGTTTCGAGTTGTTACTCTAAGTCAATGGACATGGATGGTAAGGGGTTTCGAGTTGCAACTCTAAGTCAATGGACATGGATGGTAAGGGGTATCGAGTTTCTACTGTAAGTCAATGAGAATGGATGGTAAGGGGTTTCGAGTTGTTACTGTAAATCAATGGACATGGATGGTAAGGGGTTTCGAGTTGTTACTGTAAGTCAATGGACATGGGTGGTAAAGGGTTTCGAGTTGTTACTGTAAGTCAATGGACATGGATGGTAACGGGTTTCGAGTTGCTACTCTAAGTCAATGGACATGGGTGATAAAGGGTTTCGAGTTGCTACTGTATGTCAATGAGAATGGATAGTAAGAGGTTTCGAGTTGTTGCTGTATGTCAATGGACATGGGTGGTAAGGGGTTTCGAGTTGCTACTCTAAGTCAATGGATATGGGTGGTAAGGGGTTTCGAGTTGCTACTGTAAGTCAATGAGAATGGATAGTAAGAGGTTTCGAGTTGCTACTCTAAGTCAATGGACATGGATGGTACGTGATTTCGAGTTGTTGCTGTAAGTCAATGGACATGGATGGTAAGTGGTTTCGGGTTGCTACTGTAAGTCAATGGACATGGATGGTAAGGGGTTTCGAGTTGTTACTGTAAGTCAATGGACATGGATGGTAAAGGGTTTCGAGTTGTTACTGTAAGTCAATGGACATGGATGGTAACGGGTTTCGAGTTGCTACTCTAAGTCAATGGACATGGGTGTTAAAGGGTTTCGAGTTGCTACTGTAAGTCAATGAGAATGGATAGTAAGAGGTTTCGAGGTGTTGATGTATGTCAATGGACATTGGTGGTAAGGGGTTTCGAGTTGTTGCTGTATGTCAATGAGAATGGATAGTAAGGGGATTCGAGTTGCTACCCTAAGTCAATGGACATGGATGGTAAGGGGTTTCGAGTTGTTGCTGTAAGTCAATGGACATGGATGGTAAGGGGTTTCGAGTTGTTACTGTAAGTCAATGGACATGGGTGGTAAGGGGTTTCAAGTTGCTACTGTAAGTCAATGGACATGGATGGTAAGGGGTTTCGAGTTGTTACTGTAAGTCAATGGACATGGATGGTAAGGGGTTTCGAGTTGCTACTCTAAGTCAGTGGACATGGGTGGTAAGGGTTTTCGAGTTGCTACTGTAAGTCAATGAGAATGGATAGTAAGAGGTTTCGAGTTGCTACTCTAAGTCAATGGACATGGATGGTAAGGGGTTTCGATTTGTTGCTGTAAGTCAATGGACATGGATGGTAAGGTTTTTCGAGTTGCTACTGTGAGTCAATGGACATGGATGGTAAGGGGATTCGAGTTGCTACTGTAAGTCAATGGACATGGATGGTAAGGGGTTTCGAGTTGCTACTCTAAGTCAATGGACATGGATGGTACGTGATTTCGAGTTGTTGCTGTAAGTCAATGGACATGGATGGTAAGTGGTTTCGGGTTGCTACTGTAAGTCAATGGACATGGATGGTAAGGGGTTTCGAGTTGTTACTGTAAGTCAATGGACATGGATGGTAAAGGGTTTCGAGTTGTTACTGTAAGTCAATGGACATGGATGGTAACGGGTTTCGAGTTGCTACTCTAAGTCAATGGACATGGGTGTTAAAGGGTTTCGAGTTGCTACTGTAAGTCAATGAGAATGGATAGTAAGAGGTTTCGAGTTGTTGATGTATGTCAATGGACATTGGTGGTAAGGGGTTTCGAGTTGTTGCTGTATGTCAATGAGAATGGATAGTAAGGGGATTCGAGTTGCTACTCTAAGTCAATGGACATGGATGGTAAGGGGTTTCGAGTTGTTGCTGTAAGTCAATGGACATGGATGGTAAGGGGTTTCGAGTTGTTACTGTAAGTCAATGGACATGGATGGTAAGGGGTTTCGAGTTGTTACTGTAAGTCAATGGACATGGGTGGTAAGGGGTTTCAAGTTGCTACTGTAAGTCAATGGACATGGATGGTAAGGGGTTTCGAGTTGTTACTGTAAGTCAATGGACATGGATGGTAAGGGGTTTCGAGTTGCTACTCTAAGTCAGTGGACATGGGTGGTAAGGGTTTTCGAGTTGCTACTGTAAGTCAATGAGAATGGATAGTAAGAGGTTTCGAGTTGCTACTCTAAGTCAATGGACATGGATGGTAAGGGGTTTCGATTTGTTGCTGTAAGTCAATGGACATGGATGGTAAGGTTTTTCGAGTTGCTACTGTGAGTCAATGGACATGGATGGTAAGGGGATTCGAGTTGTTACTGTAAGTCAATGGACATGGATGGTAAGGGGTTTCGAGTTGTTACTGTAAGTCAATGGACATGGATGGTAAGGGGTTTCAAGTTGCTACTCTAAGTCAATGGACATGGGTGGTAAGGGGTTTCGAGTTGCTACTGTAATTCAATGAGAATGGATAGTAAGAGCTTTCGAGTTGCTACTGTTAGTCAATGGACATGGATGGTAACGGGTTTCGAGTTGTTGCTGTAAGTCAATGGACATGGGTGGTAAGGGGTTTCGAGTTGTTACTGTAAGTCAATGGACATGGATGGTAAGGGGTTTCAAGTTGCTACTGTAAGTCAATGGACATGGATGGTAAGGGGTTTCGAGTTGCTACTGTAAGTCAATGAGAATGGATAGTAAGAGGTTTCGAGTTGCTACTGTTAGTCAATGGACATGGATGGTAACGGGTTTCGAGTTGTTGCTGTAAGTCAATGGACATGGGTGGTAAGGGGTTTCGAGTTGTTACTGTAAGTCAGTGGACATGGGTGGTAAGGGGTTTCGAGTTGCTACTGTAAGTCAATGAGAATGGATAGTAAGAGGTTTCGAGTTGCTACTCTAAGTCAATGGACATGGATGGTAAGGGGTTTCGAGTTGTTACTGTAAGTCAGTGGTCATGGGTGGTAAGGGGTTTCGAGTTGTTACTGTAAGTCAGTGGACATGGGTGGTTTAGGGGTTTCGAGTTGCTACTGTAAGTCAATGAGAATGGATAGTAAGAGGTTTCGAGTTGCTACTCTAAGTCAATGGACATGGATGGTAAGGGGTTTCGAGTTGTTGCTGTAAGTCAATGGACATGGATGGTAAGGGGTTTCGAGTTGCTACTGTAAGTCAATGGACATGGATGGTAAGGGGTTTCGAGTTGTTACTGTAAATCAATGGACATGGATGGTAAAGGGTTTCGAGTTGTTACTGTAAGTCAATGGACATGGGTGGTAAGGGGTTTCGAGCTGTTACTGTAAGTCAATGGACATGGATGGTAAGGGGTTTCAAGTTGCTACTGTAAGTCAATGGACATGGATGGTAAGGGGTTTCGAGTTGTTATTGTAAGTCAATGGACATGGATGGTAAGGGGTTTCGAGTTGCTACTCTAAATCAATGGATATGGGTGGTAAGGGGTTTCGAGTTGCTACTGTAAGTCAATGAGAATGGATAGTAAGTGGTTTCGAGTTGCTACTGTATGTCAATGGACATGGTTGGTAAGGGGTTTCGAGTTGTTGCTGTAAGTCAATGGACATGGGTGGTAAGGGGTTTCAAGTTGCTACTGTAAGTCAATGTACATGGATGATAAGGGGTTTCGAGTTGCTACTCTAAGTCAATGGACATGGATGGTAAGGGGTTTCGAGTTGTTGCTGTAAGTCAATGGACATGGATTGTAAGGGGTTTCGAGTTGCTACTGTAATTCAATGGACATGGATGGTAAGGGGTTTCGAGTTGTTACGGTAAGTCAATGGACATGGGTGGTAAGGGGTTTCGAGTTGTTACTGTAAGTCAATGGACATGGATGGTAAGGGATTTCAAGTTGCTACTGTAAGTCAATGTACATGGATGGTAAGGGGTTTCGAGTTGTTACTATAAGTCAATGGATATGGATGGTAAGGGGTTTAGAGTTGCTACTGTAAGTCAATGAGAATGGATAGTAAGAGGTTTCGAGTTGCTACTTTAAGTCAATGGACATGGATGGTAAGGGGTTTCGAGTTGCTACTGTAAGTCAATGGACGTGGATGGTAAGAGGTTTCGAGTTGTTACTGTAAGTCAATGGACATGGATGGTAAAGGTTTTCGAGTTGTTACTGTAAGTCAATGGACATGGATGGTAACGGGTTTCGAGTTGCTACTGTAAGTCAATGAGAATGGATAGTAAGAGGTTTCGAGTTGTTGCTGTATGTCAATGGACATGGGTGGTAAGGGGTTTCGAGTTGTTGCTGTTTGTCAATGGACATGGGTGGTAAGGGGTTTCGAGTTGCTACTGTAAGTCAATGAGAATGAATAGTAAGAGGTTTCGAGTTGCTACTCTATGTCAATGGACATGGATGGTAAGGGATTTCGGGTTGTTACTGTAAGTCAATGGACATGGATAGTAAGAGGTATCGAGTTGCTACTCTAAGTCAATGGACATGGGTGATAAGGGGTTTCGAGTTGCTACTGTAAGTCAATGAGAATGGATAGTAAGGGGTTTCGAGTTGCTACTCTAAGTCAATGGACATGGGTGGTAAGGGGTTTCGAGTTGCTACTGTAAGTCAATGAGAATGGATAGTAAGGGGTATCGAGTTGCTACTGTAAGTCAATGAGAAAGGATAGTAAGAGGTTTCGAGTTGCTACTCTAAGTCAATGGACATGGGTGGTAAGGGATTTCGGGTTGCTACTGTAAGTCAATGAGAATGGATAGTAAGTGGTTTCGAGATGCTACTCTAAGTCAATGGACATGGATGATAAGTGGTTTCGAGTTGTTACTGTAAGTCAATGGACATGGATGGTAAGGTGTTTAGAGATGCTACTCTAAGTCAATAGACATGGGTGGTAAGGGATTGCGACTTGCTACTGTAAGTCAATGAGAATGGATAGTAAGAGGTTTCGAGTTGCTACTCTAAGTCAATGGACATGGATGGTAAGGGGTTTCGAGTTGTTACTGTAAGTCAATGGACCTGGATGGTAAGGGGCTTCGTGTTGTTACTGTAAGTCAATGGACATGGATAGTTAGAGGTTTCGAGTTGCTACTCTAAGTCAATGGACATGGATGGTAAGGGGTTTCGAGTTGCTACTGTAAGTCAATGGACATGGATGGTCACGGGTTTCGAGTTGCTACTCTAAGTCAATGGACATGGGTGGTAAAGTGTTTCGAGTTGCTACTGTAAGTCATTGAGAATGGATAGTAAGAGGTTTCGAGTTGTTGCTGTATGTCAATGGACATGGGTGGTAAGGGGTTTCGAGTTGCTACTGTAAGTCAATGTACATGGATGGTAAGGGGTTTCGATTTGTTACTGTAAGTCAATGGACATGGATGGTAAGGGGTTTCGAGTTGCTACTCTAAGTCAATGGACATGGGTGGTAAGGGGTTTCGAGTTGCTACTGTAAGTCAATGAGAATGGATAGTAAGAGGTTTCGAATTGCTACTCTAAGTCAATGGACATGGATGGTAAGGGGTTTCGAGTTGCTACTGTAAGTCAATGGACATGGATGGTAAGGGGTTTCGAGTTGTTACTGTAAGTCAATGGACCTGGATGGTAAAGGGTTTCGAGTTGTTACTGTAAGTCAATGGACATGGGTGGTAAAGGGTTTCGAGTTGCTACTGTAAGTCAATGAGAATGGATAGTAAGAGGTTTCGAGTTGTTGCTGTATGTCAATGGACATGGGTGGTAAGGGGTTTCGAGTTGTTGCTGTATGTCAATGGACATGGGTGGTAAGTGGTTTCGAGTTGCTACTGTAAATCAATGAGAATGCATAGTAAGGGGATTCGAGTTGCTACTCTAAGTCAATGGACATGGATGGTAAGGGGTTTCGAGTTGCTACTCTAAGTCAATGGACATGGGTGGTAAAGGGTTTCGAGTTGCTACTGTAAGTCAATGAGAATGGATAGTAAGAGGTTTCGAGTTGTTGCTGTATGTCAATGGACATGGGTGGTAAGGGGTTTCGAGTTGTTGCTGTATGTCAATGGACATGGGTGGTAAGTGGTTTCGAGTTGCTACTGTAAATCAATGAGAATGCATAGTAAGGGGATTCGAGTTGCTACTCTAAGTCAATGGACATGGATGGTAAGGGGTTTCGAGTTGCTACTCTAAGTCAATGGACATGGGTGGTAAGGGGTTTCGAGTTGCTACTGTAAGTCAATGAGAATGAATAGTAAGAGGTTTCGAGTTGCTACTCTATGTCAATGGACATGGATGGTAAGGGATTTCGGGTTGTTACTGTAAGTCAATGGACATGGATAGTAAGAGGTTTCGAGTTTCTACTCTATGTCAATGGACATGGGTGATAAGGGGTTTCGAGTTGCTACTGTAAGTCAATGAGAATGGATAGTAAGGGGTTTCGAGTTGCTACTCTAAGTCAATGGACATGGGTGGTAAGGGGTTTCGAGTTGCTACTGTAAATCAATGAGAATGGATAGTAAGGGGTTTCGAGTTGCTACTGTAAGTCAATGAGAATGGATAATAAGAGGTTTCGAGTTGCTACTCTAAGTCAATGGACATGGGTGGTAAGGGATTTCGAGTTGCTACTGTAAGTCAATGAGAATGGATAGTAAGTGGTTTCGAGTTGCTACTCTAAGTCAATGGACATGGATGATAAGTGGTTTCGAGTTGTTGCTGTAAATCAATGGACATGGATGGTAAGGTGTTTCGAGATGCTACTCTAAGTCAATAGACATGGGTGGTAAGTGATTGCGAATTGCTACTGTAAGTCAATGAGAATGGATAGTAAGGGGTTTCGAGTTGCTACTCTAAGTCAATGGACATGGGTGGTAAGGGGTTTCGAATTGCTACTGTAAGTCAATGAGAATGGATAGTAAGGGGTTTCGAGTTGCTACTGTAAGTCAATGAGAAAGGATTGTAAGAGGTTTCGAGTTGCTACTCTAAGTCAATGGACATGGGTGGTAAGGGATTTCGAGTTGCTACTGTAAGTCAATGAGAATGGATAGTAAGTGGTTTCGAGTTGCTACTCTAAGTCAATGGACATGGATGATAAGTGGTTTCGAGTTGTTGCTGTAAGTCAATGGACATGGATGGTAAGTTGTTTCGAGATGCTACTCTAAGTCAATAGACATGGGTGGTAAGGGATTGCGAATTGCTACTGTAAGTCAATGAGAATGGATAGTAAGAGGTTTCGAGTTGCTACTCTAAGTCAATGGACATGGATGGTAAGGGGTTTCGAGTTGTTACTGTAAGTCAATGGACATCGATGGAAAGGGGTTTCGAGTTGTTACTGTAAGTCAATGGACATGGATAGTAAGAGGTTTCGAGTTGTTGCTGTATGTCAATGGACATGGGTGGTAAGGGGTTTCGAGTTGCTACTGTAAGTCAATGAGAAAGGATAGTAAGAGGTTTCGAGTTGCTACTCTAAATCAATGGACATGGGTGGTAAGGGATTTCGAGTTGTTACTGTAAGTCAATGGACATGGGTGGTAAGGGGTTTCGAGTTGCTACTCTAAGTCAATGGACATGGGTGGTAAGGGGTTTCGAGTTGCTACTGTAAGTCAATGAGAATGGATAGTAAGAGGTTTCGAGTTGCTACTCTAAGTCAATGGACATGGATGGTAAGGGGTTTCGAGTTGGTACTGTAAGTCAATGGACATGGATGGTAAGGGGTTTCGAGTTGTTACTGTAAGTCAATGGACATGGATGGTAAAGGGTTTCGAGTTGTTACTGTAAGTCAATGGACATGGATGGTAACGGGTTTCGAGTTGCTACTCTAAGTCAATGGACATGGGTGGTAAAGGGTTTCGAGTTGCTACTGTAAGTCAATGAGAATGGATAGTAAGAGGTTTCGAGTTGTTGCTGTATGTCAATGGACATGGGTGGTAAGGGGTTTCGAGTTGTTGCTGTATGTCAATGGACATGGGTGGTAAGTGGTTTCGAGTTGCTACTGTAAGTCAATGAGAATGCATAGTAAGGGGATTCGAGTTGCTACTCTAAGTCAATGGACATGGATGGTAAGGGGTTTCGAGTTGCTACTCTAAGTCAATGGACATGGGTGGTAAGGGGTTTCGAGTTGCTACTGTAAGTCAATGAGAATGAATAGTAAAAGGTTTCGAGTTGCTACTCTATGTCAATGGACATGGATGGTAAGGGATTTCGGGTTGTTACTGTAAGTCAATGGACATGGATAGTAAGAGGTTTCGAGTTGCTACTCTATGTCAATGGACATGGATGGTAAGGGGTTTCGAGTTGCTACTCTAAGTCAATGGACATGGGTGGTAAGGGGTTTCGAGTTGCTACTGTAAGTCAATGAGAATGAATAGTAAGAGGTTTCGAGTTGCTACTCTAAGTCAATGGACATGGGTGGTAAGGGGTTTCGAGTTGCTACTGTAAGTCAATGAGAATGGATAGTAAGGGGTTTCGAGTTGCTACTGTAAGTCAATGAGAATGGATAATAAGAGGTTTCTAGTTGCTACTCTAAGTCAATGGACATGGGTGGTAAGTGATTTCGAGTTGCTACTGTAAGTCAATGAGAATGGATAGTAAGTGGTTTCGAGTTGCTACTCTAAGTCAATGGACATGGATGATAAGTGGTCTCGAGTTGTTGCTGTAAGTCAATGGACATGGATGGTAAGGTGTTTCGAGATGCTACTCTAAGTCAATAGACATGGGTGGTAAGGGAGGGATTGCGAATTGCTACTGTAAGTCAATGAGAATGGATAGTAAGAGGTTTCGAGTTGCTACTCTAAGTCAATGGACATGGATGGTAAGGGGTTTCGAGTTGTTACTGTAAGTCAATGGACATGGATGGTAAGGGGTTTCGAGTTGTTACTGTAAGTCAATGGACATGGATAGTAAGAGGTTTCGAGTTGCTACTCTAAGTCAATGGACATGGATGGTAAGGGGTTTCGAGTTGTTACTGTAAGTCAATGGACATGGATAGTAAGAGGTTTCGAGTTGCTACTCTAAGTCAATGGACATGGATGGTAAGGGGTTTCGAGTTGGTACTGTAAGTCAATGGACATGGATGGTAAGGGGTTTCGAGTTGTTACTGTAAGTCAATGGACATGGATGGTAAAGGGTTTCGAGTTGTTACTGTAAGTCAATGGACATGGATGGTAACGGGTTTCGAGTTGCTACTCTAAGTCAATGGACATGGGTGGTAAAGGGTTTCGAGTTGCTACTGTAAGTCAATGAGAATGGATAGTAAGAGGTTTCGAGTTGTTGCTGTATGTCAATGGACATGGGTGGTAAGGGGTTTCGAGTTGTTGCTGTATGTCAATGGACATGGGTGGTAAGTGGTTTCGAGTTGCTACTGTAAGTCAATGAGAATGCATAGTAAGGGGATTCGAGTTGCTACTCTAAGTCAATGGACATGGATGGTAAGGGGTTTCGAGTTGCTACTCTAAGTCAATGGACATGGGTGGTAAGGGGTTTCGAGTTGCTACTGTAAGTCAATGAGAATGAATAGTAAAAGGTTTCGAGTTGCTACTCTATGTCAATGGACATGGATGGTAAGGGATTTCGGGTTGTTACTGTAAGTCAATGGACATGGATAGTAAGAGGTTTCGAGTTGCTACTCTATGTCAATGGACATGGATGGTAAGGGGTTTCGAGTTGCTACTCTAAGTCAATGGACATGGGTGGTAAGGGGTTTCGAGTTGCTACTGTAAGTCAATGAGAATGAATAGTAAGAGGTTTCGAGTTGCTACTCTAAGTCAATGGACATGGGTGGTAAGGGGTTTCGAGTTGCTACTGTAAGTCAATGAGAATGGATAGTAAGGGGTTTCGAGTTGCTACTGTAAGTCAATGAGAATGGATAATAAGAGGTTTCTAGTTGCTACTCTAAGTCAATGGACATGGGTGGTAAGTGATTTCGAGTTGCTACTGTAAGTCAATGAGAATGGATAGTAAGTGGTTTCGAGTTGCTACTCTAAGTCAATGGACATGGATGATAAGTGGTCTCGAGTTGTTGCTGTAAGTCAATGGACATGGATGGTAAGGTGTTTCGAGATGCTACTCTAAGTCAATAGACATGGGTGGTAAGGGAGGGATTGCGAATTGCTACTGTAAGTCAATGAGAATGGATAGTAAGAGGTTTCGAGTTGCTACTCTAAGTCAATGGACATGGATGGTAAGGGGTTTCGAGTTGTTACTGTAAGTCAATGGACATGGATGGTAAGGGGTTTCGAGTTGTTACTGTAAGTCAATGGACATGGATAGTAAGAGGTTTCGAGTTGCTACTCTAAGTCAATGGACATGGATGGTAAGGGGTTTCGAGTTGTTACTGTAAGTCAATGGACATGGATAGTAAGAGGTTTCGAGTTGCTACTCTAAGTCAATGGACATGAATGGTAAGGGGTTTCGAGTTGTTGCTGTATGTCAATGGACATGGGTGGTAAGGGGTTTCGAGTTGCTACTGTAAGTCAATGAGAATGGATAGTAAGGGGTTTCGAGTTGCTAATATAAGTCAATGGACATGGATGGTAAGGGGTTTCGAGTTGCTACTCTAAGTCCATGGAAATGGGTGGTAAGGGGTTTCGTGATGCTACTTTAAGTCAATGAGAATGAATAGTAAGAGGTTTCGATTTGCTACTCTAAGTCAATGGACATGGATGGTAAGGGGTTTCGGGTTGTTACTGTAAGTCAATGGACATGGATAGTAAGAGGTTTTGAATTGCTACTCTAAGTCAATGGACATGGGTGATAAGGGGTTTCGAGTTGCTACTGTAAGTCAATGAGAATGAATAGTATGGGGTTTCGAGTTGCTACTCTAAGTCAATGGACATGGATGGTAAGGGGTTTCGAGTTGTTTCTGTAAGTCCATGGACATGGCTGGTAAGGGGTTTCGAGTTGTTACTGTAAGTCAATGGACATGGATGGTAAGGGGTTTCAAGTTGCTACTGTAAGTCAATGGACATGGATGGTAAGGGGTATCGAGTTGTTGCTGTAATTCAATGGACATGGATGGTAAGGGGTTTCAAGTTGCTACTGTAAGTCAATGGACATGGATGGTAAGGGGTTTCGAGTTGCTACTGTAAGTCAATGGACATGGATGGTAAGGGCTTTCGTGTTGTTGCTGTAAGTCAATGAGAATGGAGAGTAAGGGGTTTCGAGTTGTTGCTGCAAGTCAATGGACATGGATAGAAAGGGTTTCGAGTTGCTACTGTAAATCAATGGACATGGATAGTAAGGGGTTTCGAGTTGCTACTGTAAGTCAATGGACATGGCTGGTAAGGGGTTTCGAGTTGTTACTCTAAGTCAATGGACATGGATGGTAAGGGGTTTCGAGTTGCTACGCTAAGTCAATGGACATGGGTGGTAAGGGCATCGAGTTGCTACTGTAAGTCAATGAGAATGGATAGTAAGGGGTTTCGAGTTGCTACTGTAAGTCAATTGACATGGATGGTAAGGGGTATCAAGTTGCTACTGTAAGTCAATGGACATGGATGGTAAGGGGTTTCGAGTTGTTACTGTAAGTCAATGGACATGAATGGTAAGGGGTTTCGAGTTGCTACTGTAAAACAATGGACATGGATGGTAAGGGGTTTCGAGTTGTTACTGTAAGTCAATGAACATGGATGGTAAAGGGTTTCGAGTTGTTACTGTAAGTCAATGGACATGGATGGTAACGGGTTTCGAGTTGCTACTCTAAGTCAATGGACATGGGTGGTAAAGGGTTTCGAGTTGTTGCTGTATGTCAATGGACATGGGTGGTAAGGGATTTCGAGTTGTTGCTGTATGTCAATGGACATGGGTGGTAAGGGGTTTCGAGTTGCTACTGTAAGTCAATGGACATGGATGGTAAGGGGTTTCGAGTTGCTACTCTAAGTCAATGGACATGGGTGGTATGGGGTTTCGAGTTGCTACTGTAAGTCAATGAGAATGAATAGTAAGAGGTTTCGAGTTGCTACTCTATGTCAATGGACATGGATGGTAAGGGATTTCGGGTTGTTACTGTAAGTCAATGGACATGGATAGTAAGAGGTTTCGCGTTGCTACTCTAAGTCAATGGACATGGGTGATAAGGGGTTTCGAGTTGCTACTGTAAGTCAATGAGAATGGATAGTAAGGGTTTCGAGTTGCTACTCTAAGTCAATGGACATGGGTGTTAAGGGGTTTCGAGTTGCTACTGTAAGTCAATGAGAATGGATAGTAAGGGGTTTCGAGTTGCTACTGTAAGTCAATGAGAAAGGATAGTAAGAGGTTTCGAGTTGCTACTCTAAGTCAATGGACATGGGTGGTAAGGGATTTCGAGTTGCTACTGTAAGTCAATGAGAATGGAGAGTAAGTGGTTTCGAGTTGCTACTCTAAGTCAATGGACATGGATGATAAGTGGTTTCGAGTTGTTGCTGTAAGTCAATGGACATGGATGGTAAGGGGTTTCGAGTTGCTACTGTAAGTCAATGAGAATGGATAGTAAGGGGTTTCGAGTTGCTACTGTAAGTCAATGAGAAAGGATAGTAAGAGGTTTCGAGTTGCTACTCTAAGTCAATGAGAATGGATAGTAAGAGGTTTCGAGTTGCTACTCTAAGTCAATGGACATGGATGGTAAAGGGTTTCGAGTTGTTACTGTAAGTCAATGGACATGGATGGTAAGGGGTTTCGAGTTGTTACTGTAAGTCAATGGACATGGATAGTAAGAGGTTTCGAGTTGCTACTCTAAGTCAATGGACATGGATGGTAAGGGGTTTCGAGTTGTTACTGTAAGTCAATGGACATGGATAGTAAGAAGTTTCGAGTTGCTACTCTAAGTCAATGGACATGAATGGTAAGGGGTTTCGAGTTGTTGCTGTATGTCAATGGACATGGGTGGTAAGGGGTTTCGAGTTGCTACTGTAAGTCAATGAGAATGGATAGTAAGGGGTTTCGAGTTGCTACTCTAAGTCAATGGACATGGATGGTAAGGGGTTTCGAGTTGCTACTCTAAGTCAATGGAAATGGATGGTAAGGGGTTTCGAGATGCTACTGTAAGTCAATGAGAATGAATAGTAAGACGTTTCGAGTTGCTACTCTAAGTCAATGGACATGGGTGATAAGGATTTCGAGTTGCTACTGTAAGTCAATGAGAATGGATAGTAAGGGGTTTCGAGTTGCTACTCTAAGTCAATGGACATGGATGGTAAGGGGTTTCGAGTTGTTACTGTAAGTCAATGGACATGGATAGTAAGAGGTTTCGAGTTGCTACTCTAAGTCAATGGACATGAATGGTAAGGGGTTTCGAGTTGTTGCTGTATGTCAATGGACATGGGTGGTAAGGGGTTTCGAGTTGCTACTGTAAGTCAATGAGAATGGATAGTAAGAGGTTTCGAGTTGCTACTCTAAGTCAATGGACATGGATGGTAAGGGGTTTCGAGTTGCTACTCTAAGTCAATGGAAAATTGGTAAGGGGTTTCGAGATGCTACTGTAAGTCAATGAGAATGAATAGTAAGAGGTTTCGAGTTGCTACTCTAAGTCAATGGACATGGATGGTAAGGGGTTTCGGGTTGTTACTGTAAGTCAATGGACATGGATAGTAAGAGGTTTCGAGTTGCTACTCTAAGTCAATGGACATGGGTGATAAGGGGTTTCGAGTTGCTACTGTAAGTCAATGAGAATGGATGGTAAGGGGTTTCAAGTTGCTACTGTAAGTCAATGGACATGGATGGTAAGGGGTATCGAGTTGTTGCTGTAAGTCAATGGACATGGATGGTAAGGGGTTTCAAGTTGCTACTGTAAGTCAATGGACATGGATGGTAAGTGGTTTCGAGTTGCTACTGTAAGTCAATGGACATGGATGGTAAGGGGTTTCGTGTTGTTGCTGTAAGTCAATGAGAATGGAGAGTAAGGGGTTTCGAGTTGTTGCTGTAAGTCAATGGACATGGATAGTAAGGGTTTCGAGTTGCTACTGTAAATCAATGGACATGGATAGTAAGGGGTTTCGAGTTGCTACTGTAAGTCAATGGACATGGCTGGTAAGGGGTTTCGAGTTGTTACTCTAAGTCAATGGACATGGATGGTAAGGGGTTTCGAGTTGCTACTCTAAGTCAATGGACATGGGTGGTAAGGGCATCGAGTTGCTACTGTAAGTCAATGAGAATGGATAGTAAGGGGTTTCGAGTTGCTACTGTAAGTCAATGGACATGGATGGTAAGGGGTATCAAGGTGCTACTGTAAGTCAATGGACATGGATGGTAAGGGGTTTAAGTTGTTACTGTAAGTCAATGGACATGGATGGTAAGGGGTTTCGAGTTGTTACTGTAAGTCAATGGACATGGATGGTAAGGTGTTTCGAGTTGTTACTGTAAGTCAATGGACATGGATGGTAACGGGTTTCGAGTTGCTACTGTAAGTCAATGGACATGGATGGTAAGGGGTTTCGAGTTGCTACTCTAAGTCAATGAGAATGGATGGTAAGGGGTTTCGAGTTGCTATAATTTGCTACTATTTCTCTGTAGCTGTAAAACATGTAACGTTAATTTGGTCATTATGGAGAAATGCTATAGTTTTCATTTAATTTTATAATCTGACAATGAGCTACTTTAATATTCAACTGTAATGAAATAGTATATATACCTTACGCATGCGTGAGACTTACCATCTATCTTATTTACAGTAGTCAATGCTACTACAGGAACAATCGCCATTCTAGCACGTGCATGATAATATATTATCATGTAACTCGTCACCATGATTACCAGTGTCAACAAAACAACAAATGCCAGTGAATAAATGTACATCATAACCACAGCATCAGATCTTATCGACCATAAATGGCACCCATGATTATCCCCTGAAAGCTCGGATTGAATACCAAGTAAAACAGAGATTGTTGAAACGAAACACAAGACAAATATTACCCTGTTGCCCCCCAACAGTAATTTATATGGTCTAATAATATGATCACATTGTACTATACTTAGTAAAGCCGGGAACAAAAAACCGGCAAACACTGTAATGTACGTAAGATTTTCTTGAATATCACAAGATAGTATTTGTATAGACGCAGGAACATTTAACATGACAGTTGCAAGTGGGATGCACGTGGATATGGCGATGATGTTCTTTATTGATATAGCGAGCAGCACTGGGTTGATGTGTTTGGTTCCGATTCGCTTCTTGTATACACACCGGCAGATAAACACGTTAGCAACACCTCCAAGAAACATGACAACTGTCATTAACAGAGTGGCAGGTATCTGATTCCATAAATGGAACTCACTGAAATATAAATGCAAGCATTGATATAAATATTTTATATATGTTTGTGTCATATTTACTAGTGGAAGCACCTGTTGTCAATTTACTTAGTGAACTACCTGCTAACAATAGACCTAGTGAACATTTGACATAAATCGCCAGGAAATTGTATCGAAAGCCGAGGCAAAATCAATCAGTAACAAAAGCCCAGGAGTACTCTGCTTTTCTGTAGTGAACAAAATATAGTAAAGTAACCGTATGTTTGTAGACATAAGCCTTCCTGGCAAAAAACCAGTCTGATCCTCATGAATAACTAAACCTAGCTTTGTTTTAATTCTATAGACTATAGTTGAAGATTCTAATTTATATGCCACATTTAAAAGAGAAATTGGGCGCCAGTTTTTTAGTATAGATTTTTCTTTATTTCCTTTTGGTATACATGTTATTACTCCTTGCTTTTGTGTTATGGACATTTCACCAACAATGTATGAATAGTTTATTGATTTAACTTGAAATATACCAATATCAGTCCAAAAAAATAAAAAAACTCTACTGTGAACCCATCATTTCCAGGACTTTTATTATTTGACATACGTTTACGGCTTGATAAAATCTCTGAATATGTAAGTTTGCCTTCAATTGAGTTATCAATAGACTTAGTGAACTACATGTTATTAATATACTAGGTGAACTACATGTTGTCAATAGACTACGTGAACTACGTGTTATCAATTGACTTGGTGAACTGCATGTTATCAGTATGCTTTGTGAATTACCTACAAGCGTTTATTAATACACTTAGTGAACTACACGTGTACAATATACTTAGTGAACTACCTGTTATCAAATGGCTTAGTGGATATCCGTTCGATTATAAATAACTAATATGGATGGAATATATACAGTGTGATAGGAACTATGATGATGAGTGGGACATAGAACGTATTGGGAGCGGGAGAAATTAACGGCGGCAAAATAATGTCTGGTCAGATCCGTAAACAACCCTTATTAATAAACTATTTCTATAAACAATATTCGCCACAATCTTACTATTGGGTTGACATATCTTGATATAAATATAAGTAGACATACATGTATCACCAATGCTTCTATATATAATCAGGAACTTAGATAGCAGATATAAGTAGACATACATGTATCACCAATGCTTCTATATATAATCAGGAACTTAGATAGCAGATATAAGTAGACATACATGTATCACCAATGCTTCTATATATAATCAGGAACTTAGATAGCAGATATAAGTAGACATACATGTATCACCAATGCTTCTATATATAATCAGGAACTTAGATAGCAGATATAAGTAGACATACATGTATCACCAATGCTTCTATATATAATCAGGAACTTAGATAGCAGATATAAGTAGACATACATGTATCACCAATGCTTCTATATATAATCAGGAACTTAGATAGCAACTTTATCCTGATATAAAGTTCTTTGTGAGAACTGTTGATTGCTACGTTATGACTTGAGCGTTGAAGAAAGACTAATGTAACGACAATGGTCATGGTTTGTCAGATATGAATTTTAATGTAGGGCAGATATTGTAAGATAGTTTATACAAATTTATTTAATTAGCTCGATTGCGAAACAAGTTCTTACAACTTATACTAATCACTTGCGATACCTCATTCCTGATGGAATTCATCGACATGAGGGAGAGAGAAGAAGAGGCAATGTGGAATTTAAGTGCCTTGCCTAATGGCACAATCGTGACGGCTCCAGCGGATCTCGAACTCCGTCAGATGAAGAGGGTTGTAAATGTAGACAGGATCTACCAGTAATGGTAGAATTACCATATTATGATTGGCGTATCCGGGGTGGGGTAGGGGGTTAGTATGGGTATGATTGGCGTATCCAGGGGTGGGGTAGGGGTTAGTATGGATATTATTGGCGTATCCAGGGGTGTGGTAGGGGGTACGATATGTTCTCAGAGTGTACATTATGTTACTATGTGACTATGCTAGAACCGCTCGCTCTTTAATTACAATGTAAAACAACGACGGCAATGCTGGTGCCATGTACACTATACGGGTACTATTATAATCTAACATTTTATGCTTTCGACTATGATCTATTGATGATATTATTATGCCTATATCACTGTTATTTGGTAGAAATAAACACCCTGAAAATGCAACAGAACGCACCCGAAGCAACGTGTTCAGGGGGAGATGCATCCAGACACGCCTAACCAACTCACAACTCCCTAACACGAATTACTGGAACCGCTCCAGATTTGGGATACTTTATCATAATGCCCTGTACTTGAAATAGTGGAATAAAATAGTTTTGTTTGTTGGGGTGGGGGTGTCAATATGTGTGGTCATAATCGTTTGTTTGTTTCTGGATTAGAATGGCACGAGCAGAGACGGATATATACCCTATATACCCACTTTCCGGTTCTCAGACCTTCCACACGCTAGCTAGATAGTTTCCTCACATAACTAAGTCAACACCTCCAGTGGGATTAATATCTGCAGCGGTGAAGAACAAGTGATTTTTCAATTAATGAAACCATTCGACTGCTGCGACATCGTTGTTGTTTTCCATGTGCTCAATTGTATAGAAACACATGGTGCATTAGGATCATATGTACTCCTTCATCAGTATAGCTAAATACATAATCACATATCTTATATCAGTATAGCTAAATACATAATCACATATCTTATATCAGTATAGCTAAATACATAATCACATATCTTATATCAGTATAGCTAAATACATAATCACATATCTTATATCAGTATAGCTAAATACATAATCACATATCTTATATCAGTATAGCTAAATACATAATCACATATCTTATATCAGTATAGCTAAATACATAATCACATATCTTATATCAGTATAGCTAAATACATAATCACATATCTTATATCAGTATAGCTAAATACATAATCACATATCTTATATCAGTATAGCTAAATACATAATCACATATCTTATATCAGTATAGCTAAATACATAATCACATATCTTATATCAGTATAGCTAAATACATAATCACATATCTTATATCAGTATAGCTAAATACATAATCACATATCTTATATCAGTATAGCTAATTACATACTCACGTATCTTATATCAGTATAGCTAATTACATACTCACACATCTTATATCAGTATAGCTAATTACATACTCACATATCTTATATCAGTATAGCTAATTACATACTCACATATCTTATATCAGTATAGCTAATTACATACTCACATATCTTATATCAGTATAGCTAATTACATACTCACACATCTTATATCAGTATAGCTAATTACATACTCACATATCTTATATCAGTATAGCTAATTACATACTCACACATCTTATATCAGTATAGCTAATTACATACTCACACATCTTATATCAGTATATCTTATATCAGTATAGCTAATTACATACTCACATATCTTATATCAGTATAGCTAATTACATACTCACATATCTTATATCAGTATAGCTAATTACATACTCACATATCTTATATCAGTATAGCTAATTACATACTCACATATCTTATATCAGTATAGCTAATTACATAATCACATATCATATATCAGTATAGATATTTACATAATCACATATCTTATATCAGTATAGCTAATTATTTAATAACATATCTTATATCAGTATAGCTAATTACATAATCACATATCTTATATCAGTATAGCTAATTATTTAATCACATATCTTATATCAGTATAGATAATTGCATAATCACATATCTTATATCAGTATATATATTTACATAATCACATATCTTATATCAGTATAGATATTTACATACTCACATATCTTATAATTATCAATTTTAAGTTATTCTAAAGTAGTATTCAATTTAACCCATCACTGTGTCGATATGAGCGTTCTGAGGAGAAGGAAGACACGTGTGACATTGTGTCTGGCATTGGCGGGCACTGGATACAAACTGGGACGTAGACCTTCTGTGAGAACGTGGACTGGCAAAACCCACTTGGGATGTCCAGATTTCCATTGTAAAGAGAATGAATACGCATAGGAAACGGGACCGTCCACGAACACAGACTATGACTCCAGAATTTACCAGTGCTGGAGCCATGTGGTATTATCTTAGTATGCTGACGTCAATGCTGGTGTCTTGTGGTATTATCTTAGTATGTTGACTTCAATGCTGGTGGCATGTGGTATTATCTTAGTATGTTGACTTCAATGCTGGTGTCTTGTGGTATTATCTTAGTATGTTGACTTCAATGCTGGTGTCATGTGGTATTATCTTAGTATGTTGACTTCAATGCTGGTGTCTTGTGGTATTATCTTAGTATGTTGACTTCAATGCTGGTGGCATGTGGTATTATCTTAGTATGCTGACGTCAATGCTGGTGTCATGTGGTATCATCTTAGTATGTTGACGTCAATGCTGGTGTCATGTGGTATTATCTTAGTATGTTGACGTCAATGCTGGTGTCATGTGATATTATCTTAGTATGTTGACGTCACTGCTGGTGTCATGTGGTATTATCTTAGTATGTTGACGTCACTGCTGGTGGCATATGTTATGATCTTAGTTTATACACATTTATTTTAGCTCAATTGCGAAACAAGTTCATTCGACTTATATTAATCACTCTCGAGACTTCATTCCTGGTGGAATCCATCGCCATGAAGGAGAGAGAAGAGGCAACATGGAATTTAAATTCTCTGCCTAAGGACACAATCGTAACGGCTCCAGTGGGGCTCGGACTTCGCACATGAAGCGAACGCGCATCCACTGCGCTATCACGACTTCCACTATGAATTTAGTATGCTGAAGACAATGCTTGTGTCATGTGGTAGGAACATAGTATGCTGACGGCAATGCTGGTGTCATGTGGTAATATATTAGTATGTTGACGTCAATGCTTGTGTCATGTAGTATGTTCTTAGTATGCTGACGGCAATGCTGGTGTCATGTGGTATGATCTTAGTATGCTGACGTCAATGCTGGTGTCATGTTGTATGAACTTAGTATGCTGACGTCAATGCTGGTGTCATGTGGTATGATCTTAGTATGCTGACGTCAATGCTGGTGTCATGTGGTATGATCTTAGTATGATGACGTCAATGCTGGTGTCATGTGGTATGGTCTTAGTATGCTGGCGTCAATGCTGGTGTCATGTTGTATGAACTTAGTATGCTGACGTCAATGCTGGTGTCATGTGGTATGTACTTAGTATGCTGACGTCAATGCTGGTATCATGTGGTATGATCTCAGTATGCTGACGTCAATACTGATGTCATGTGGTATGAACTTAGTATGCTGACGTCAATGCTGGTGTCATGTGGTATGATCTTAGTATGCTGACGTCAATGCTGGTGTCATGTGGTATGATCTTAGTATGCTGACGTCAATGCTGGTGTCATGTGGTATGATCTTAGTATGCTGACGTCAATGCTGGTGTCATGTGGTATGAACTTAGTATGCGTACGTCAATGCTGGTGTCATGTGATATGATCTTAGTATGCTGACGTCAATGCTTGTGTCATTTGGTATGCTCTTAGTATGCCGACGGCAATGCTGGTGTCCAGTGGTAGGAGCTTAGTATTCCGACGTCAATGCTGGTGGCATGTGGTAGGAGCTTAGTATTCCGACGTCAATGCTGGTGTCCAGTGGTAGGAGCTTAGTATTCCGACGCCAATGCTGGTGTCCAGTGGTAGGAGCTTAGTATGCCGACGTCAATGCTGGTGTACAGTGGTAGGAGCTTAGTATGCGGACGTCAATGCTGGTGTCCAGTGGTAGGAGCTTAGTATGCGGACGTCAATGCTGGTGTCATGTGGTAGGAGCTTAGTATGCCGACGTCAATGCTGGTGTCCAGTGGTAGGAGCTTAGTATGCGGACGTCAATGCTGGTGTCCAGTGGTAGGAGCTTAGTATGCCGACGTCAATGCTGGTGTCATGTGGTAGGAGCTTAGTATTCCGACGTCAATGCTGGTGTCCAGTGGTAGGAGCTTAGTATGCCGACGTCAATGCTGGTGTCCAGTGGTAGGAGCTTAGTATGCCGACGTCAATGCTGGTGGCATGTGGTAGGAGCTTAGTATGCGGACGTCAATGCTGGTGTCCAGTGGTAGGAGCTTAGTATGCGGACGTCAATGCTGGTGTCATGTGGTAGGAGCTTATTATGCCGACGTCAATGCTGGTGTCCAGTGGTAGGAGCTTAGTATGCCGATGGCAATGCTTTTCCTTTTCATTTCATGTGTTTATGATTAAACTGTACTGACATATATTTAGGGCTAATTCCTACAAATGTTCCCCTAACGTCATATAACACAGTATCCAAACCAACCAATTGTAATTCTATGAATTAATACTTACTAAGCATTTACCTACACTCAACAAATTCCTGATCGGTCACCTGGTGTTTACTGTATCTGGAGTAAACTAATAACCATATAATATCTATATTCATATTATCTTATTAGAAACATTTTATTACAGATCTTTATTTCAATGAACTGTTGTATAATCAGGAATTAATTACATTAACTGACAGGTGAGCGATTAGGAAATGTGTTGATTGTATAGCTGTGTCTATCGTTTGTCACGAGCGGCATGGATTATGCTACCTTCGACAGACAAATGAATAGTGTGTCATATAGAATGAATGATCCACGATAAAATACGTTAAGTATTAGCCTGTGTTCTACCCATAACACAGAACCAACGAAGGCTGCCCGATTAGCGCAGTGGTTAGCGTGCTCGCTTCTCACCAATGCAACCCGGGTTCGATCCTCGGACCGGGAAGTATGTGAGATGGTACGGTGGTGCCAGATCGGACAGGTGGGTTTTCTCTGGGTACTCTGGTTTCCTCCCACAAGAATAACCACATATATGCTTTCATCAGGTCCAAAGAGAGTGATTAATATAAGTTGTTAGAACTTGCTTCGCAATCGTAAATAAAGTTTAAGCTAACCAATGAACACTAATAAATATATTGACTAAGATATTATACAGATTTGCAAACATATGTGCCAACCCGATACCAAGTATCAGTCCAAACTCACACAAAACTCCCAGTACAAATATTATAAATCTGCTAATTTCCGATCCGAACACTAGCCGTGAAAAAGTGTGCTGCTGTGAACAGATTATTCTGTATTCGTGAATGGATTTATTAACTTTGAAACTGTAAATTATCTAGGGCTTGGAGTGAAGAACTTGTATACATTCCAGTCTATAAAATAATCAAGTGCTTCCGAACATGGATCGAGGGTTGGTACCCTGAGGGTTGATTATTACAAAATATCGGTTTGTTTTCAGACAAGATATAGAATTCACTAATACAATTATCTACCTCAAGTTAATATTTTGAGAACCCTCCATCACTACCCTAGTAATATCTTGAAATATTTGTTCACAGCCATACATTCTGAACAACTTCAAATTAAAAGTATTCATAGTATTCAAGGTATATAGTAATATTCTAAGCTAAATGCTAGTCCGGATGCAGGATCTGAAAATGACACTTAGGTATACCTCCGACTGATACTGAAGGAACGGACAGATTACCACTTAATGCCGCTCAGAGTGCAAACAATTCGGGCTGTGAAAGTGCTCAAAATTTCCTAAATTCAAAATGGCCGTCCAAATCCTGTTTTTAACTTTTACACACCGTTTAAGAGAAAACACCATTTGAATATGTATAAGTATTGTATGCTCTTATTACTGTGGTAACATACCTCGTTTTTAAACAATAGTTAGAATTTCGAAAAACATTATGTGAATATTTTAAAATGGCCGAATTTCAAATTGGCTGAATGGAAAAATGTGCATACTGCGGAATTTATAAATAATGTTAGTAAATATGTGTTGCTAAAGATAGTTTATGCACATTATTTATTGAAATAAATGGTAAGGATGTTTATAAACTTATTTACGGGTCAGTTTATTACAGTTTTCTCTATTTTACAACACAGTAATATCATGCAAAATACAGAGAAATTCTACTGTGCAGTGAATAACCGTCTTATTTAGAACATAATTATATAGTATTGTATAACATGTTTTATGATTTTGTTTTGGCAGTTCATTTCACATTAATAAAACATCTTATATGTCTAATTAACTAACATATAAGTGTATACAATTTCAAAATGGCAGTGATTCAAGATGGCCCCCATTCTAAAAAAATCAATATCGATAAAACATGTTATACTTGCCTGTTTTTACAAAATGTAAGTATATATATATGCCCATGTCACAAGTACATGTATCTATATATGCCCACGTCACGAGTACATGTATCTATATATCCACGTCACGAGTACATGTATCTATATATCCACGTCACGAGAACATGTATCTATATATCCACGTCACGAGTACATGTATCTATATATGCCCACGTCACGAGAACCTGTATCTATATATCCAAGTCACGAGTACATGTATCTATATATCCACGTCACGAGTACATGTATCTATATATCCACGTCACGAGAACATGTATCTATATATCCACGTCACGAGAACATGTATCTATATATCCAAGTCACGAGTACATGTATCTATATATCCACTTCATGAGTACATGTATCTATATATCCAAGTCATGAGTACATGCATCTACATATCCAAGTCACGAGTACATGTATCTACATATCCACGTCACGAGTACATTATCTATATATCCACGTCACGAGTACATGTATCTATGTATCCACGTCACGAGTACATGTATCTATGTATCCACGCCACGAGTACATGTATCTATTAATGCCCACGTCACGAGAACATGTATCTATATATCCAAGTCACGAGTACATGTATCTATATATCCACGTCACGAGTACATGTATCTATATATCCACGTCACGAGAACATGTATCTATATATCCAAGTCACGAGTACATGTATGTATATATCCACTTCATGAGTACATGTATCTACATATCCACGTCACGATTACATTATCTATATATCCACGTCATGAGTACATACATCTATATGCCTACGTCACGAGTACATGTATCTATATATCCAAGTCACGAGTACATGCATCTATATATGCCCACGTCACGAGTACATGTATCTATATATCCACGTCATGAGTACATGTATCTATATATGCCCACGTCACGAGTACATGTATCTATATGCCTAGGTCACGATTACATTATCTATATATGCACGTCACGAGTACATGTATCTATATGCCTACGTCACTAGTACATTTATCTATATATCCACGTAACGAGTACATGTATCTATATAACCAAGTCACGAGTACATGTATCTATATATCCAAGTCACGAGTACATGTATCTATATAACCAAGTCACGAGTACATGTATCTATATATCCAAGTCACGAGTACATGTATCTATATATCCAAGTCACGAGTACATGTATCTATATAACCAAGTCACGAGTACATGTATCTATATATCCAAGTCACGAGTACATGTATCTATATAACCAAGTCACGAGTACATGTATCTATATATCCACGTCACGAGAACATGTATCTATATATCAACGTCACGAGTACATGTATCTATATATGCCCACGTCACGAGTACATGTATATATATATGCCCACGTCACGAGTACATGTATCTATATATGACCATGTCACGAGTGCCCACGTCACGAGTACATGTATCTATATATACCCACGTCACGAGTACATGTATCTAAATATACCCATGTCACGAGTACATGTATATATATATGCCCACGTCACGAGTACATGTATATATATGCTCACGTCACGAGTACATGTATATATATATATGCCCACGTCACGAGTACATGTATATATATATGCCCACGTCACGAGCATATGTATATATATGCTCACGTCACGAGTACATGTATATATATATATGCTCACGTCACGAGTACATGTATATATATATGCCCACGTCACGAGTACATTTATATAAATGCCCACGTAAGGAGTACATGTATCTATATATGGCTACGTGATGAGTACATGTATATATATGCCCACGGTATGAGTACATGTATCTATATATGCCCACGCCACGAGTACAAGTATATATATGCTCACATCACGAGTACATTTATCTATATAAGCCCACGTCGCGAGTACATGTATCTATATATGCCCACGTCACGAGTACATGTATATATATACCCATATCATGGGTACATGTATCTATATATACCCACGTCGCGAGTATATGCATCTATATATCCAGGTCACGAGTACATATATCTATATATCCACGTCAAGAGTACATACATCTATATATCCACGTCACGAGTACATATATCTATATATCCACGTCAAGAGTACATACATCTATATATTCACGTCACGAGTAAATATATCTATATATCCACGTCATGAGTACATGCATCTACATATCAACGTCATGAGTACATGTATCTATATATCCACGTCACGAGTACATGTATCTATATATCCACGTCACGAGTACATGTATCTATATATACACGTCACGAGTACATGTATCTATATATCCACGTCACGAGTACATGTATCTATATATCCACGTCACGAGTACATGTATCTATATATCCAAGTCACGAGTACATGTATCTATATATCCACGTCACGAGTACATGTATCTATATATCCACGTCACGAGATCATGTATTTATATGCGTACATCATGAGTACATGTATCTATATATCCAAGTCACGAGTACATGCATCTATATATCCAAGTCACGAGTACATGTATCTATATATGCCCACGTCACGAGTACATGTATCTATATATGCCCACGTCACGAGTACATGTATCTATATGCCTACGTCACGATTACATTATCTATATATCCACGTCACGAGTACATGTATCTATATATCCACGTCACGAGTACATTATCTATATATCCACGTAACGAGTACATGTATCTATATATCCAAGTCACGAGTACATGTATCTATATATCCACGTCACGAGTACATGTATCTATATATGCCCACGTCACGAGAACATGTATCTATATATCTAAGTCACGAGTACATGTATCTATATATCCACGTCACGAGAACATGTATCTATATATCCACGTCATGAGTACATGTATCTATATATCCACGTCACGAGTACATTATCTATATATACACCTCACGAGAACATGTATCTATATATCCACGTCACGAGTACATACATCTATATATCCACGTCATGAGTACATGTATCTATATATCCACGTCACGAGTACATGCATCTATATATCCACGTAACGAGTACTTTATCTATATATCCACGTCACGAGTACATGTATCTATATATCCACGTCACGAGTACATGTATCTATATATGCCCACGTCACGAGTACATGTATCTATATGCCTACGTCACGATTACAGTATCTATATATCCACGTCACGAGTACATGTATCTATATGCCTACGTCACTAGTACATTTATCTATATATCCAAGTCACGAGTACATGTATCTATATATCCAAGTCACAAGTACATGCATCTATATATCCACGTTACGAGTAAATGTATCTATATATCCAAGTCACGAGAACATGTATCTATATATCCACGTCACGAGAACCTGTATCTATATATCCACGTCACGAGAACCTGTATCTATATATCCACGTCATGAGAACCTGTATCTATATATCCACGTCACGAGAACCTGTATCTATATATCCACGTCACGAGAACCTGTATCTATATATCCACGTCACGAGAACCTGTATCTATATATCCATGTCACGAGTACATGTATCTATATATCCATGTCACGAGAACCTGTATCTATATATCCACGTCATGAGTACATTATCTATATATCCACGTCACGAGTACATGTATCTATATATCCACGTCACGAGTACATGTATCTATATATCCACGTCACGAGTACATGTATCTATATATCCACTTCATGAGTACATGTATCTACATATCCACGTCACGAGTACATACATCTATATATCCACGTCACGAGTACATGTATCTATATATCCACGTCACGAGTACATGTATCTATATATCCACGTCACGAGTACATGTATATATATCCACGTCACGAGTACATTATCTATAGATCCACGTCACGAGTACATCATCTATATATCCACGTCACGAGTACATGTATCTATAAATCCACGTCACGAGTACATGTATCTATATATCCACGTCACGAGTACATTATCTATATATCCAAGTCACGAGTACATGTATATATATATCCACGTCATGAGTACATGTATCTATATATCCACGTCACGAGTACATGTATCTATATATCCACGTCACGAGTACATGTATCTACATATCCACTTCATGAGTACATTATCTATATATCCACGTCACGAGTACATACATCTATATATCCACGTCATGTGTACATGTATCTATATATCCACGTCACGAGTACATTATCTATATATCCACGTCACGAGTACATGCATCTATATATCCACGTCACGAGTACATACATCTATATATCCACGTCACGAGTACATGTATCTATATATCCACGTCATGAGTACATGTATCTACATATCCACGTCAAGAGATCATGTATGTATATGCCCACGTCACGAGTACATGTATATATATATCCCCACGTCACGTGTACATGTATATATATATGCCCACGTCACGTGTACATGTATATATATATGCCCACGTCACGAGTATATGTGTATATATATGCCCACGTCACGAGTACATGTATATATATACCCACGTCACGAGTACATGTATCTATATATGCCCACGTCACGAGTACATGTATCTATATATGCCCACGTCACGAGTACATGTATCTATATGCCCACGTCACGAGTATATGTGTATATATATGCCCACGTCACGAGTACATGTATCTATATACCCACGTCACGAGTACATGTATCTATATATGCCCACGTCACGAGTACATGTATCTATATATGCCCAAGTCACGAGTACATGTATATATATACCCACGTCACGAGTACATGTATCTATATATGCCCACGTCACGAGTACATGTATCTATATATCCACGTCACGAGTACATGTATCTATATATCCACGTCACGAGTACATGTATCTATATATCCACGTCACGAGTACATGTATCTATATATGCCCACGTCACGAGTACATGTATATATATACCCACGTCACGAGTACATGTATCTATATATGCCCACGTCACGAGTACATGTATCTATATATGCCCACGTCACGAGTACATGTATATATATACCCACGTCACGAGTACATGTATCTATATATGCCCACGTCACGAGTACATGTATCTATATAATATGTTACAATCAGCCTGATATATACAGTTGTGTGTTATTAGATAGCATATCCGGGATACATGACCAAATGTCAAATAGTAATGCTAAGAGTTTGACTTTGCTGTCGCTATTTCTTACAATGTCATCAACGTGTTTCATCACTAAACTTGTTCATACTTTATACGTTAGTACTTTGCGGAACAATCATTCCTCTGCCTGTATCCGCTCGATTCCTTTCCTTATACACATCATACACATCATACACATCATAATACACATCATACACATTATACACATCATGCACATCTGTCGATATCTGTCGCTAGATGAATGTGTTTGAATATTGTCCAGTAGCATTTTTTTTTTATTTCTTCATCTTTAAACTCTGATGCTTCACATGAGATCAACAACTATCCCAGTTTCAAATTCCAACTGGTTTATTCCAGCTGACCAGTCAATCAGTTCAGCTTTAATTTTCGTAATGTCTATTAGGGATGCTTTATTTCATATGTTACATGTATGGCACGCTATCAAATTAATTCTTCGCTCAGAGTTTGTTTATTGCATCATAGTGAACATATTACAATAGTTGTTGTATACTCATCTCATAGTTACTATACAATAATGCAGTAGGGGCCTATATCTATAGTTTAATTAATTGTAAATATTCACAGTTCTACATGCCCTATGGTTCAATAATCTAGTATATCTATAGTATAATCAATTGTAGGTATTCACAGTTCTACATGCCCTATGGTTCAATAATCTAGTATATCTATAGTATAATCAATTGTAGGTATTCACAGTTCTACATGCCATATGGTTCAATAATCTAGTATATCTATAGTATAATCAATTGTAGGTATTCCCAGTTCTACATGCCCTATGGTTCAATAATCTAGTATATCTCTAGTATAATCAATTGTAAGTATTCACAGTTATACATGCCCTATGGTTCAATAATCTAGTATATCTCTAGTATAATCAATTGTAAGTATTCACAGTTCTACATGCCCTATGGTTCAATAATCTAGTATATCTCTAATATAATCAATTGTACGTATGCACAGTTCTACACGCCCTATGGTTCAATAATCTAGTATATCTATAGTATAATCAATTGTAAGTATGCACAGTTCTACACGCCCTATGGTTCAAGAATCTGGTATATCTATAGTATAATCAATTGTAAGTATTCACAGTTCTACATGCCATATGGTTCAATAATCTAGTATATCTATAGTATAATCAATTGTAAGTATTCACAGTTCTACACGCCCTATGGTTCAATAATCTAGTATATCTATAGTATAATCAATTGTAAGTATTCACAGTTCTACATGCCCTATGGTTCAATAATCTAGTATATCTATAGTAAAATCAATTGTAAGTATTCACAGTTCTACACGCCCTATGGTTCAATAATCTAGTATATCTATTGTATAATCAATTGTAAGTATTCACAGTTCTACACGCCCTATGGTTCAATAATCTAGTATATCTATAGTATAATCAATTTTAAGTATTCACAGTACGAGGCATAACCAGGCATTATTTACGATGCATAACCAGGCATGGTGTACGAGGAATAACCAGGCATGGTGTACGAGGAATAACCAGGCATGATGTGCGAGGCATAACCAGGCATGGTGTACGAGGAATAACCAGGCATGATGTACGAGGCATAACCAGGCATGGTGTACGAGGAATAACCAGGCATGGTGTACGAGGCATAACCAGGCATTATGTATGAGTCATAACCAGGCATTATGTATGAGGCATAACCCGGCATGGTGTATGAGGTATAACCAGGCATGGTGTACGAGGAATAACCAGACATGGTGTACGAGGTATAACCAGACATGATGTACGAGGTATAATCAGGCATGATGTACGAGGTATGACCAGACATGGTGTACGCGGTATAACCAGGCATGGTGTACGAGGTATAACCAGACATGATGTACGAGGTATAACCAGGCATGGTGTACGAGGTATAACCAGGCATGGTGTGCGAGGTATAACCAGGCATGGTGTACGAGGTATAACCAGGCATGATGTACGAGGTATAATAAGGCATGGTGTACGAGGTATAACCAGGCATGGTGTGCGAGGTATAACCAGGCATGGTGTACGAGGTATAACCAGGCATGGTGTACGAGGAATAACCAGGCATGATGTACGAGGTATAACCAGGCATGGTGTACGAGGTATAACCAGGCATGGTGTACGAGGAATAACCAGGCATGGTGTACGAGGAATAACCAGACATGATGTACGAGGTATAACCAGACATGATGTACGAGGTATAACCAGGCATGATGTACGAGGTATAACCAGGCATGGTGTACGAGGAATAACCAGGCATGGTGTACGAGGTATAACCAGACATGATGTACGAGGTATAACCAGGCATGATGTACGAGGAATAACCAGACATGGTGTACGAGGTATAACCAGGCATGATGTATGAGGAATAACCAGGCATGGTGTACGAGGTTTGACCAGACATGATGTACGAGGTATAACCAGGCATGATGTACGAGGAATAACCAGGCATGATGTACGAGGTATAACCAGACATGGTGTACGAGGTATAACCAGGCATGGTGTACGAGGAATAACCAGGCATGATGTACGAGGTATAACCAGGCATGATGTACGAGGAATAACCAGGCATGATGTACGAGGTATAACCAGACATGATGTACGAGGTATAACAAGGCATGGTGTACGAGGTATAACCAGGCATGATGTACGAGGAATAACCAGACATGATGTACGAGGTATAACCAGGCATGATGTACGAGGTATAACCAGGCATGATGTACGAGGTATAACCAGGCATGATGTACGAGGTATAACCAGGCATGGTGTACGAGGCATAACCAGGCATTATGTATGAGTCATAACCAGGCATTATGTATGAGGCATAACCCGGCATGGTGTATGAGGTATAACCAGGCATGGTGTACGAGGAATAACCAGACATGGTGTACGAGGTATAACCAGACATGATGTACGAGGTATAACCAGGCATGGTGTACGAGGTATAACCAGGCATGATGTACGAGGTATGACCAGACATGGTGTACGCGGTATAACCAGGCATGATGTACGAGGAATAACCAGGCATGGTGTACGAGGTATAACCAGGCATGGCGTACGAGGTATAACCAGGCATGGTGTATGAGGTATAACCAGGCATGGTGTACGAGGAATAACCAGGCATGATGTACGAGGTATAACCAGGCATGGTGTACGAGGTATAACCAGGCATGGTGTACGAGGTATAACCAGGCATGGTGTACGAGGAATAATCAGGCATGATGTACGATGTATAACCAGGCATGATGTACGAGGAATAACCAGACATGATGTACGAGGTATAACCAGGCATGATGCACGAGGTATAACCAGGCATGGTGTACGAGGTATATCCAGGCATGGTGTACGAGGTATAACCAGGCATGGCGTACGAGGTATAACCAGACATGATGTACTAGGTATAACCAGGCATGGTGTGCGAGGTATAACCAGGCATGGTGTACGAGGTATAACCAGGCATGGTGTACGAGGAATAACCAGGCATGATGTACGAGGTATAACCAGGCATGGCGTACGAGGTATAACCAGGCATGATGTACGAGGTATAACCAGGCATGGTGTACGAGGTATAACCAGACATGATGTACGAGGTATAACCAGGCATGGTGTACGAGGTATAACCAGGCATGATGTACGAGGTATAACCAGGCATGATGTACGAGGAATAACCAGGCATGATGTACGAGGTATAACCAGGCATGGCGTACGAGGTATAACCAGGCATGGTGTACGAGGTATAACCAGGCATGCTGTACGAGGTATAACCAGACATGGTGTACGAGGTATAACCAGGCATGGCGTACGAGGTATAACCAGGCATGATGTACGAGGAATAACCAGGCATGATGTACGAGGAATAACCAGGCATGATGTACGAGGTATAACCAGACATGGCGTACGAGGTATAACCAGGCATGGTGTACGAGGAATAACCAGGCATGATGTACGAGGTATAACCAGACATGGCGTACGAGGTATAACCAGGCATGATGTACGAGGAATAACCAGGCATGATATACGAGGTATAACCAGGCATGGCGTACGAGGTATAACCAGACATGGTGTACCAGGTATAACCAGGGATGGTGTACGAGGTATAACCATGCATGGCGTACGAGGTATTACAAGGCATGATGTACGAGGTATAACCAGGCATGGTGTACGAGGTATAACCAGGCATGATGTACGAGGTATAACCAGGCATGATGTACGAGGTATAACCAGACATGGTGTACGAGGTATAACCAGGCATGGTGTACGAGGTATAACCAGGCATGATGTACGAGGTATAACCAGGCATGATGTACGAGGTATAACCAGGCATGGTGTACGAGGTATAACTAGACATGGTGTACCAGGTATAACCAGGGATGGTGTACGAGGTATAACCAGTCATGGTGTACGAGTTATAACCAGTCATGGTGTACGAGGAATAACCAGGCATGATGTACGAGGTATAACCAGACATGGCGTACGAGGTATAACCAGGCATGATGTACGAGGAATAACCAGGCATGATGTACGAGGTATAACCAGGCATGGCGTACGAGGTATAGCCAGACATGGTGTACCAGATATAACCAGGGATGGTGTACGAGGTATAACCAGGCATGGCGTACGAGGTATAACAAGGCATGATGTACGAGGTATAACCAGGCATGGTGTACGAGGTATAACCAGGCATGATGTACAAGGTATAACCAGGCATGATGTACGAGGTATAACCAGACATGGTGCACGAGGTATAACCAGGCATGGTGTACGAGGTATAACCAGGCATGATGTACGAGGTATAACCAAGCATGATGTACGAGGTATAACCAGGCATGATGTACGAGGTATAACCAGGCATGGTGTGCGAGGTATAACCAGACATGGTGTACCAGGTATAATCAGGGATGGTGTATGAGGTATAACCAGGCATGGTGTACGAGGTATAACCAGGCATGGTGTGCGAGGTATAACCAGACATGATGTACGAGGTATAACCAAAATATTAACGTTATTTTAAGTGATTGGCAACGATTTTCCCAAGCTGAGCTTATAGGTTGAATACAGTGAAATAAAAATGATCACCCACAAACAACAAATGTATATTAGACAGTAATTCTTAGATCAATTGCTGTTCCTATTACATGTACATGTAGGGTTAATATATTAACATTGCTTCATAATGTATTCAAAACATAGTGTGAGGATAGTTTATTGTATCGGTACTTTAACATTATTAATAATACAATTCAGCCTTTTTCTCTGCACTGCAGTCAGCCTGTCAATTTATATTAATTTCGCATACAATTGTTATATCAAGTAAAACAGTTGTGATGTCCTGGTAATAATATCATCATTGAGGCCCATCCAATTGGGGAATTTATGTTCCCTTGATCCTGGATATATGGCATAATGTTCCATTATTTTCCAAAATAAGTTAAAATTATATTCAATGTTCTTTAGATCTCTGAAAATAACAGACACTGTTCATATTGTTCCCCAAACATAATTGGCCATACCTTTATTCTCCAAAACTCCAGGGAGTTTCTTTATTGAATTACAATTGCATTGTGTTCTCCCATGGGGCATCCATGTGTCATTATTTCCAGGAAATATGTTATAATATTCCTTATTTCTTGACAAATACATCCACTAAAACCAAAGTTCCATACAATCATCAATATTCCCTTCTATTACAAAATTAATGTGTGCATGTTCTGTTGCTTTTTTCATTTTGAGGCTCCTAGCGGGTAGCCACTTTTATCCAGTTATCGACATATAATGTACAACATACATATAATTGATATGGCTATATATATATTGACATATTGTCATGCATATTCGCATTTTATGTGTATAACAGGTATTGTTTTGTTTTGGAGAGTGATGTATAAATGGGGAAAAGAGATTATTAAATTATTAGTATCCGCATTAAAATTTATATTGAAAACATCTTAGTGTTGTATCTATAGTTGCCGCGAGTGGAACCCTATATATATGTTTCCATGTGAGATGTTGCTCGTGTAGGAGCATTGATCATATTTTAATGTTTCCCTATTTATATTATCCATTTGCATTTTGTATAGTATTGGTTTGTGTTCTTAGAGTAATTTTACTTTTTGAACAAGTCTTTCTTTTCTGTTTTGCATTAGTATATATTTGTTTAAGTTCGATATTATGTTAGATGGTATATTGCTTATGACCTGGTGCTATTTTAGAAAGTCACGCTCCTCCATATTAAATATATATTTCGCTTCATTGAAGGATAATAACTTATTTGTTCGAAAGTCAAAACGTTGTTCTATAAAGCATATACCTTTATCGAACAAAGTCAGGAAAATTATTTGATTATTACTTAATTAAATATTAATTATAATTTAATTAAGTTATTCCAAATTGTATGTTCGTGTTCATTAATACGATCATGTTTTGACTGTTTATTGAAGTCGGAGACTACTTTAAACCATGCTGTTAATACATCCTTTAGGACATAGTTGTTACCACATATATCCGAAATACCCGTTGTAGATAAATTACATTCAAATATAAAATCACCTCCATACTTATTCCAAATTTTATCATAAACTATTCTCCCAAAGTCCTTTATTTTGAGCATCCAGTATTCTTGTTACCCAGCATGCTTTTATTGAATACAAAAATATTTTTACATCCGTAAGCTTTAGTCCTCCATTTTCAAAGTGTTTCTTTTTATTTTATCTGGTTTATTATCCCAGATAAAACGATATATTGATTTCATTATTGTTACGACTTCTGGTTCAGGGTTAGGGAGCACAGTGAACGGATATACAAGCTTTGGTAAAGCAAATGATTTTATTATCATAACGTTTCCCATTAACGTTAGTTTTCGATGTTCCCACTGTTTTAAACAATTTCTGAACTCTAGTAGTTTTTGTTCTAGGTTATTTGTTATATTTCTGTCCTTGTCATTGAAGAAGTTCATTGCTAAAGTTTTAGCGGATTCTGGGTTTTACATTTGAAGTTTGATTAAATTTAATCCTTACTCCTTACCATATTCTTTGATAATCATAAGTATGCGTTCAAAAGAGTCTTTTTGTCCATTGTTAATGTATGTCCCATCATCCGCAAACAGAGTTATTTATTTCTTATTTTATTCCAACTACTGTATTATCATTTGTAATGAAGTTTGATAGTAGTGCCATACATATAATGAAGAGAGAAGATGACAATGGACATCTGTGTCGTACACCTCTTTCAATTGGAAAAGCTTGAGACATATTACTATTGTTGATGATGACACTAGTTGACTGATTGTAGAACAAGCGAACCCAATTAGTCAAGGATTCTCCAAATTTTAGATGATTTAAACACTTGGATATGAACTCGTGGTCAAGCCTTTTCGTAATCCGAGAAGAAGAGCAGACAAGGGAGATTATTTTCGTCAGCATATTCAATGAGTTCAAATATCAGTCTAACATTTTCGCCTATATAGCGACCTTTCATGAAGCCGGTTTGTTCAGGACTTATTATTTTATGCAAAACCTTTTTGATTCTGTTTGAAATAGTTTTAGTCGCTATTTTAGAGTCTACATTGAGGAGACTATTTGACAGACGTTGCGAGTCTTTTACTGATTTTGGTAAGAGTGTTATTATGCCCTGTTTTGCATTTTTGTTACTTAATTCACCTTGTTGAAAAGAGAAGTTTATCGATTTAATATAGTATTCCTTTAAATGTTTCCAGACGAATTTGTAAAATTCAACTGTTAAACCATCGGAACCAGGGATTTTGTTATTTTTCATTTCATATAGTGCTTAGGAACATTCAAACTCGGCTAAAAGGCCATCACACTGTCGAGAATCATCTAATTCTAATTTAGTTACCGTTTCATTAAAGAAGACATGAAGCAGCTGTTTGTTTGTGTTTATATAAGTTTTTATAAAATATCCCCCCCTTCTAGAATTGTGGTTGGATCAGTTATAATGTTATTGGAAACGTTAAGTGCAGTGATATTCTTTTGCTCAGTTCAAGTTCTTGTTTACCCTGTTGTTGTTTTTTAGCTGCTGCATATTTTATATTATATTTTTATAATTTCCCATAGTGTAATGGGCATTGCATTTTTATTACATGTAAAGGTTTCGATAACCAATTGGTAGTCTTCATCTAATAACAAACTGTTATTAATCTTAAAATATCCCTTTCCTCTATTTTGATTTAATATCAACAACTATTGAATGATCAGATTTAAAACTTGGAATTATCACAGTTTCCTTAGCAAAATTACATAGGTATTCCGACATTAGGAAATCATCCAGTTTGGTGAATATTGGTGGATTCGTATTTGAATGTCATGTAAAGTGAGAAACAGAATGATTTAAATGTCTCCAAATATCTACCAAATTGTTTTGTTTTATAATGTCATAAATTGTTTGTCTACATTTATGATGCGTGTCCTTTCGACCGTTTTTCTTATCTTTGTCAACATCTAATAAAATTATTGTATTAAATTTACCGCCTATTAAGACATTTTTATAATTATTTTCTAGCAGGTATTTTTCTAGCACTTTGTAAAAGTGTTGGTCATCTGTATTTGGTCCATACATATTGATTAAAGTTCTTTTATTTTTAGTTCCAGTGAAATTATTCGACCGTTTATTATTTCTTCAAAGTTTGTGATTATGCTTCATTAATAAGAATTGCGACATCTTCACTATTGTGTTTTGTTCCGATAAAATATGCCTCACCTTTCCATTCTGATTTCCATTTCCCAAATGATTCCTTAGTAGAGAGGCATATTGACATTTTGTTTTGCTTTTTAACCACTGGAATATTTATTTGCAGTCGCTGTTTGGTGTTTGCCAGACCGCGGACATTATATGAACATATTACGGTTTCCATTTTGCTTTACAAATGAAAGATGAACATGAATCCATGATGGAAACGATCGTTTAGAAAAATAACAAAGCTTGGCCATAATTGTATGTAGTTGTAATGAAAGGATTCAGGAAAATGTCCGACCACATTGTAGTGCTTGAATGAGATTAGGTTCGAAAACTTTATAGGAAATATACTCGAATCCGGTAAAATAATGTCATTATATAGTATTTACATCGGTAAATGAGTAACATAGTAAAGTATTGGGTAAGTATATAAATATAAAAACACGAAATGATCTAGAATTTTACGTGAAGCATTAAAGTTTTGTCTGGGATTCAATTAAAAAAAATTTATTTGGTGTATACATGGATCCAGTACAACAAAAGAGTAATTAAGTAGTACAATTTACATACGTAATTGATATTTGATGGGATAGAGAACGTATATACATATCTAAAACAGCAGTATTGTTATGCTACGTGATAAGCAGAAGTAAATACATTGTATCATTCATATATATCAATATGACGGTGTATAAATGTATGTACCATTCCGATTGAATCGGTACCTATAACTAAATCTTTTCACAGTGAGCGATTCACATGCTTTTTATTCCAACTTCACGGAACTATAGTTTAAGCATTTAAACGTTCATGGAAATAATAACTTAGGCGTATAAAACATTCAGATACAAATATATGCTGGCCAATTTATGGCAAGTTAGAACACTCCAAATATAATCTGCTTCCAAGGGCTGCATTACAGAGTGTATGTCAAGTGATAGAGTCAAACTCTACCAACGAGGTCTCACCTCAGCTGTGATACACTCCTCGGAACAGACACCATGTGGATGTTACATAGATCAAATTGTCAGTCTAAGCTATCAATCCTGTATGGCAAAAACCCAACGAAACGAAAAAATAGAAATTGTTTGTGAGGGATACCTCAATAACAATTGATCAATTCACGTTGATATTCCGTGACATTTAATCCAGTCTCGTGGTCTATGATCAAAATGTAGTCCATTACATTTGGATAGAATTACTTACTATATGACAAAGTTGGCATGTCAACGGTTATGGCATAAATACTTCAAATAGACATATTTCAACGTTCCTTCAAATACAATCATGACGTCATACCTTTTTACTGGCCGTCCATTATTATCAATATTGGACTGCTGTCCACAGGCTGGAGTATTATATTAAATCATATACTTAATTCTACGACATTTTAATTAGTAAGATCTTGATAATTATATACGTGTGTGTTATAAATAATATATAGGCCTCAAACGTGACGTAAACGTTAAAATAGTGGTGCTGTGCAAGGCGATACGCACTGCGTGCAGTCCAATAGATTAATTCCAATACATATTAGATCGTGTTCGGCCTATACCCTATGCATATACCAATGTTATCATTGGATAATCGTTGATCAGTTAAATGATACGTCACGACTGTATGCATCATTTTAGGCCAACAACATATATAATGTTTGTTTACTGCCAATCATCTCATTATGTCGACAATCAACCGTCTGTTATTATTCAGCCAAGCAACAATGAACAGACATGTGTCATTCCTGGCCTAGTCCGGTAAATCATGCATATAGCAGTAATATCAAGTGCTCTCATAATGCATAGCTATATAGATATATTTATAATTATATATCACGAAGTGTTAAATGTACAGTTCCACTCAAAAGTTTTGGTTCATTCAAATTTTTCAGACTTTGCACTTTCATAGTTTATGTAGATGGCCATTGTAGATCCAGCCAAGAATCAAAGTTTGTGTACAGAACTTTGTGCATATTGCCCATCTTGTCTTTGTAGAACATATTGCCGTTCATGGTCCAGGCTGTATCTACTTCATCCGGTTGCTTCCGTTTAACACTCATTAGAACAAGATGATGTGTCTTGGTCTTCTGTGACAAACATAGGCTTTGGTAGTTCCTTTTAACGCCTCAACATCGTGTTACGTACGAGCATTCTGTTGCTTTCTAAAATGCCTTGTAAGGCCTCATTTTTAAACATATATATAGAGTTACTATTGTATTGCGGTACCATTTCACAAACATTTTGCCGGCAAGACGGTAGTAAGTCAAGTTACTACAGTCTTGCAGGACAATTGTTGACCAGTCTGATATACGACTATATTGCACTATTGCAATCATTCCAAATCAATCCAGATTATTTCCATGATTTTTTGACAGGTTATGCACAATACAGAAATATATATATGCAGATTAAATTTGACGGTTATATATAAATGTTGTGGCGAACACGTTGTCCCCCCCCAATGTTTGTGGCTGACGAGCCCCCAGTGGGTGTGGTGACCCACACTTCTATGTATCTCTCAATGTCTCACTTGAGCTCTTACCAGGGTCTAACCTATCATAGATCCGCTGGAGTTGTCTAAGGGTATTTTGTATCTTCGGTCTCACAATAATAACACAACACAGTGGTTTTGCCTTTCTTATATATAATATATTTCTTCCGTATTTTCTGTGTTATATCTCATGCATATATCGCTATGCTTAATTCAATTTTTATTTTATTTATTCACGTCAGAATTTAGTCGTTTATCACTAATTGTCCTGAAAAGTTCTAATCTCTTTAATCCATAATTACTATCTTCATACAATCTCATCAAGGTTTCCGCTTCAATAACTCTCGTCTCAAAATAATAGATTATATTCATCGGAACTAAATATGTTCCTTATCTCGGCTGAATAATCTTACAACTCGTATTTATTTTTAAATACGCAATTAACTTTCATAAGTTATCTTTCTCTTAATGTCTATGCTCTTCTAAGTAGCATAGAAACAGTTAATTCTGTATCTTATTTTCGAGATCACGCAATGATCCATTCCTTGGATGTCACCTTGTGTGTATCTAATTTGGTTAATCATGTCGTTTCTTATATACAGACCAGCGTGACATCTGTTACATTACCTAATATTATTAAGATTTTCCGCACATCAAAATATTCGGCCTTGTAAAATTAAACAACTGGCCACTTGTGTAATCAGTCCCAATAATTAATCATTCCCGCGCGAAAATAGATTTGATATTTTTAGGTGCGAACATGATAGCAGACGATATGCATAAGACAAATATATATAGTACATGGTGAATCAATGATGTCGTATATTAAATAGATTAATGTATTTATATCATACATTACTATTTATATATGACAATAATAACATATCGTGTAAATAGTGTTCGTTATTCATATATTTTGCACAATGTTCTATATATGAATGTTATATATGCAGGCTATATATGAAGGTTATATATGAATGTTATATATGCATGCTATATGAAGGTTATATATGAAGGGTATATAAGAATGTTTATTATGAAAGTTATATGTGCATGCTATATGAAGGTTATATATGCATGTTATATATGAAGGTTATATATGAAGGTTATGCATACATGTTATATAATTATGAAGGTTATATATGAATGCTATATATACAGGTTATATATGAAGGTTATACATGCAAGTGATATATGAAGGTTATATATGAAGGTTATATATGCATGCTATATATGAAGGTTATATATGCATGTTATATATGAAGGTTATATACGCATGCCATATATGAAGGTTATATATGAAGGTTATATACGCATGCCATATATGAAGGTTATATATGAAGGTTATATACGCATGCTATATATGAAGGTTATATGTGCATGCTATATATGAAGGTTATATATGAAGGTTATATATGCATGTTACATATGAAGGTTATATATGAAGGTTATATGTGCATGCTATATATGAAGGTTATATGTGCATGCTATATATGAAGGTTATATATGAATGTTATATATGAAGGTTATATATGAAGGTTATATATGAATGTTATATATGGAGTTATGGGGAGGACCGAATCTAATGTTGTTATAACTTGTGGTCCAACCCATTTGTGTATGTATGTAATACCTGTATGATTGTGATTGTATTTATGTATACATATACAATAAAATATGATTAAACAAAAATATATGAAGGTTATATATGAAGGTTATATATGCATGTTATATATGAAGGTTATATATGAAGGTTATATATGCATGTTATATATGAAGGTTATATACGCATGCTATATATAAAGGTTATATATGAAAGTTATATACGCATGCTATATATGAAGGTTATATATGAAGGTTATATACGCATGCTATATATGAAGGTTATATATGAAGGTTATATACGCATGCTATATATGAAGGTTATATATGAAGGTTATATGTGCATGCTATATATGAAGGTTATATGTGCATGCTATATATGAAGGTTATATGTGCATGCTATATATGAAGGTTATATATGAAGGTTATATACGCATGCTATATATGAAGGTTATATATGAAGGTTATATACGCATGCTATATATGAAGGTTATATATGAAGGTTATATATGAAGGTTATATATGAAGGTTATATACGCATGCTATATATGAAGGTTATATGTGCATGCTATATATGAAGGTTATATATGAAGGTTATATACGCATGCTATATATGAAGGTTATATATGAAGGTTATATACGCATGCTATATATGAAGGTTATATATGAAGGTTATATACGCATGCTATATATGAAGGTTATATATGAAGGTTATATATGAAGGTTATACATGCAGGCTATATAAACATGATATATATGAAGGTTATATATGAAGGTTATATATGAAGGTAATATATCCATGCTATGTATACATGTTATATAAGTATGAAGGTTATATATGCAAGTTGTATATGTATGTTATGTATACAAGTTGTAGGCCTATATGAAGGTTATATATACATGTTATATACTTATGAAGGTTATATATGAAGGTATATATGCAAATAATATATGAAGGTTATATATGCATGTTATAGATGCAAGTTATATATGCCAGTTATATATGAAGGTTATATATGCATGTTATATATGCAAGTTATATATGCAGGTTATATATGCATGTTATATATACATGTTATATATGCAAGTTATATATGCCAGTTATATATGAAGGTTATATATGCATGTTATATATGCAAGTTATATATGCAGGTTATATATGCATGTTATATATGCAAGTTATATATGCAGGTTATATATGCATGTTATATATACATGTTATATATGCAAGTTATATATGCATGTTATATATGCAAGTTATAAAAAGTAAAGTGTTTGTTTATGTCACCCCTATTTAAAGGGCCAGCCATTTCTGACTTATGAGACACCTCTTTTTACGAACATCAGTACTTCCCTAATGCTATGCTATGTAAAACTCTTGCTGCCAAGAAAAAACCCTATGTAGCCTACTTGGACTGGCAAATGATGTTTGATAGAATTGATAGGGTTTACTTATGGGGGAAACTGCTTAATTCAAATGTTAGCACTAGATTTATAACTGCTCTAAAATCTATGTATACAGTAGTACGATCGTATATTCGCTATGTGTCAAACACGTCTGATTGTATCACATCGAATATTGGCGTAAAGCAAGGAGACCCGTCCAGTAGCATTTTGTGTTTATTTTTTTTGAATGATATATTAAATAATATTAATGCAGATCTGAATGGAATAATGAACATTGGTGACCTACAAATATTCTTACTATTATTTGCTGACGATGCTGTTGTGTTTGCGCAAGATCATGAAGCATTACAATCTATGTTGAACGATATTGAGACTTATTGTAATACATGGGGCTTACGCCTTAATACTAATAAAACAAAAATTATGATTTTTGAAAATGGTCGACATTCTCGACATGATTTTTACATATATAATTCACGTATTGATATTGTAGAATCGTTTAAATATTTAGGTGTTCATCTATACAAGAACGGTAATTGGAATCGAACACAAAAACTTGTAGCTAAGCACGCCTCTTTTTCTTTACATACATTATTTATTGCTTTTAATCAAGTAGACTTCCCATCATCGAGAAAGTTAAGCTTGTTTGATTCTCTTGTCGCACCAATTTTAAACTATTCAGCAGAATTATGGGGCTACCATGATGCACCCGATGTTGAATTAATACTTTCAAAATTTTGCAGAAAAATATTATGCGTAAGGCGCTCAACAAACCTAAATGCACTATATGGAGAACTTGGTTGTCTTCCCATGTCGATACGCAGACAACTACTAATGGTAAAATATTGGTTAAAATTATTGACTTTACCAGAAGATTCCTTACTTTATAAAACTTACCAACTGTTGAAAACTGATGTTGAAAACAAAAATTATCACAACAAATTAACTAAAAAATATTATCGATACATGCGGACTGTCCTATTTGTGGCAAAACCAGTCAAGAATGCTTATTAATTACAATACTATAAAATCACGCATATTAGACATATATTATCAACGCTGGTATACTGCTATCAATAACTCTGCACGTCTAGAGACATACAGTTTGTTTAAAAATGAATTTATCTTTGAAACTTACCTTGATTTTATTAAAGAAAACAAATACAGAATTGCCCTTACACGATTTAAAACATCATCGCATGATTTAGCTATTGAGCGTGGTCGTTACCTACACCTGTCACGAAACGAAAGATTATGTATTTATTGTAATTTGAGAATTTTGGAAAATGAATATCATTTCATACTAATCTGCCCACATTATGCAACTTTAAGATCGAAATTTATTAAAAGATAGTACCATACCTGGCCGACTATACAGAAATTTATTAATCTCTTGTCATGCAAATCCCAAAAAATCACTATCGATCTTTCCAAATTTATATATTTTGGAAATAAACAACGAACCTAACACCTTTTTATATCATATACATGTATTTGAATACTAATAACCTATAATTATGCTCTTTTGTAAAATTCCATGTCACTGCCTGTTTCTACTGTTTAATTGCTATAAACATGTGTCTGTTTTATGCAATAAACTTATTGTATTGTATTGTATTGTATGCCAGACGTCAGGCTGGTAGGCAATCGGTAACCATTATTTAACTAGCTGGCGGCTCACCAACCGGCCATATCAGAACGAACCCCTGACGAGATTCGAACCTTCCGCTCCGTAGGCGGACGCCTTAACCACTGGGCCACGGAGACGCAAGTTATATATGCCAGTTATATATGAAGGTTATATATGCATGTTATATATGCAGGTTATTTATATTTGTTTTATTCTTCTAATTAATGAAATTGGTGTAGTCTCCATGATTGCTAAAATGTAAATGAAAAAATAACATCTAATGTGTATATATTATAGCTCCTCTATCATCCCCTGTTTGCCAATGATGAAAAATGTCTGTCCTAATTCTAAATTGTTCTGGAGTTGATGGATGAAAATCTAATAATAAATAACCATGAGGGTTAGTAGTTGCATCGTGGTAAGCATGTAATAGATGGGGTAATTGTGTTTGATTAGCTAATACTTTTATTTGACCTTTATCTCTACTATTTTGAAATAACACTATATAATGTGAATTTAAACTTATTGTTCTAGATGATTTAGATTGTTGGTACATATTTTGAGTTATATATATTATACTAGCATTACGATGATGCCCTTTACGTGTAAACCATAATTTGATTTTTTCTTCATCAACATCCCCCAACATATCGTCAAAAACTATTAAACTTGGAGTTGATGTATCAGATGTAATATCTTCATCATTTTCAGGTATTCCATCAATAAACTTAATCGAAGTACCCTCACTTTCTTGTAAATCTTCATAAATAGATTGCCATTCTTTATAACACCATATTATTCTGTCTGGAACAATATCAAATATATCTTTTTTATATTTGATTAATTGTTTAACAAATTGTGTTTTACCAGAACCACTCGGACCACAAATAAAAATATTACATGGATGATGTAAAAACATACTGACCTCCATGGTGTACAAGTAATGACTAACATAAATAATGCTAAATATGATATTTAATAATATTCTCAATCAAAATCTAAAAATAGTTCAATATAGTTCATATATTGTATTGTCCATAGTTCATATATTGTCCAAAATGAATTACAATTCCATCATATATTGTAATTCTTTCATGCCATTATCCTCAAATAGTCTCCGTATAATATAGCTCTTCCAGGTCATCATCTGTAACATTGTACCATCCAGGTTTATTATGTAGTTCCATATACGTCTTCCAACATTTAAATAACCATACTGGAACATTGTTGTTGTTTACTATCTCAGCGGTAAATTCAGCATGACTCCAACGTACAACTTCACATAGAAATATAAGGCTCATGTACTCGACGCTGTCTAGAAAGTCACTGTAAAAGTGGGGTGACTTCAATTATTGATCTATAATATCATAGCTCATATCGTCAAGTTCATCCATGTTATACATAAATGCACGTATTAATGCAGCTCTGTATACATCACTATCTAATGTACGTGGTTGTTCAGCCATTGTAATGCTCTAACTGATAAGTTTCTATAACACAATCTTATATAAGAGCTATCACAACAAATCTATTATTAGTTATATAACCAACATTTAAATAACATTGATACAATATCCTTGTTGTTTACTATTCCAATTGTAAATTCCTCAAAGGTCCAATGGTCAATGTCACATATATATACAACACGCATGTGATCTATGCTCTCTAAAAAGTCATTGTAAAAATATGGAGCCTTTAATTCTCGTTCTATAATATCATGGCTCATATCCTCAAAATCATCCGTGTTATTTATAAAAGCATGTATTAATGCTGATCTCTAGACATCGCTATCCAATGTATGTGTTGTGTCAACCATTGTAAAGTTCTAACTGCTAAGGCTCTATAACACAATCTTATATAAGAGCTATTACAAATCTATTAATAGTAACAGGTCAATTTATAAAAGTCTAATATAGGTTATGTACCATTCACATTTCTAAATAACTTTTTAAAGCTCTAACTGATAACGGTTATATATCCATGATCTTATAATGGTTATTACATCTCTATTATTAGCAACATATATTTTCCAATCATCAAAGTTTATTGCATCCATATTCAGAATAA
>CM026397.1:1827465-1906251 GCA_014843695.1 Archivesica marissinica
ATTTACAATATTTACATTTCTTAAACCCTGGACATATATGATTTTTTTTACCTTCTATTAATAGAGTATCACATTTTTTACATAACTGTACAGACGAACATATATTTTTCTTATGTTTTCCTTTAATTGTTTTATGATTTTCATAACATGATATACTAACAAACCACCGGCTACAAGTATTACAATATATACTTTCTTTTTTTTCAAATAATTCATGCGAATAACATTTACATATATTATTACATTTATGATACTCTTTATTACTATACCCTACATCACAATATTCACAAAAATAACTATACCCAAAAAAACCTGTGATTGAGATAATACTATCATAATGAGTATCATGATAATATAAATATATAACTTTACTATTATCAGTCATTCTATATGGTTCAAATAAATGTTCACCTTTTCCATGTTGTTGGTGTATTTTAATAATATATTCCGGATATATTTCATTTTGTATTATTTTATATTCTTCAATACCACATTTCTGGTTTATGTCTATACCAACTTTATTTAATAATTTTTCTGCTTCTTGTTTTTGAAGAGGTGTGTCTGTGCCTCTAATTTTCCTCCATTTTTTTTTCCATTCATCACTTTTATCATCATTTAATTTACACATACATACAACAATAGATCTAGCTAAACACATACTATCCTCACTATTTTCTATTTTAATAATACTACGTTTTATATTTATCATATTATCGATGCTTTTTTCACTACCATGATGCATTGTTTTTCTACTACCTCCAATAGGCATTGATGTATGAGTAAATTCAACTCTCAAACCATTATCATGTATTTTAAATTCTTTATTACTTTGACCTACTCTTTCGATTTCATTCAATAATGTTGTTCCTGATATATTTTCAGCATCATTAAATGATATATGAATACCAAATTCTAATGTAGGATGAGTAATAGAAAATCTAATTTTATCATTTGGTTGTACGTTTGATTTTTCTTTTATTTGGGTTACTAAATTGTTAAATAATTCATTAGTAAAGTCAAATGGTTTATCATATTGGTTAAAGGTCAAATCATATACTTTACTTTGAGATCTATATTTTCTCGATTTTCTACTTTGCAATTCATTAATTTTATAATATTTATCATTAGTGTATAATATTTTATTTGAAGATTCTTCATTTGAAAATTCATTTGAACATTCATTTGAAGAATCTTCATTTGAAGATTCATCACTACTAGAAGAATCTGAATATTCTACTAATTTTGTAGCCATTATTATACGACTGATTTGTTATTTTGATTTTTATTCTTATATACACTCTTTTGAGCTATTAATAAACATTATCTATTTATATTTTAATTATCTAAATATAGTTACAGCAATTTTTACTATAAATATAGGTTATTTCATAGACATTATTTATTCACTACTTTGGCAATCATTCAGTAACAATCATGAGTATGCAGCAACAATTAAATGAAATGAGTTTGAAGTTAAATGAATTATGGTATAAAGCATATGGAAATGAACAGGGACAGAAAAACATTTATTGTTATATTTGTAAGAAAAAAGGACACTATGCGAATGAATGTATTAACAAAACACAGCCGACCAAGTTTATAAATAATATAACTTGTTATAAATGTAACAAACCGGGGCATTATGCTACTACATGCCCTGAAAAATATACATTGAAAAAGGAGAATACTATTTATCCAACCTATGATAAACCTGAATCGAGCGAGTTTGAGGTCAGCAACCAAACAGAAATTGCACCACAAACCAACACCAATACCGATAAAATATGGGATGTAGAGGACATCATGGATGTAGAAATGGATTCCGGTATTTCACCTGGAGTCCCATTTAAAGGCGAGTTACCGAATATGACCTGTTCGACTCCAAAACCAAAAAGGACCCTTATGGACACCATAGATGAATGTGAGGAACCATTGAAAAAGAGGCCACGAGTTGAAGACCCAACTAAGGAGAGGGCTCCATTGAAGGCATTTCGTAAGAAAAGACTATTGAATCTATAAGATGATTGTATGGCATTACAGTGTTTTTAAAAATTATGTTATTAAAATGACATTAATAGATATGGTATAAAATTGACATTGAAATACCTATAAATAGAGTTAACTTTATAACACTCATTGTATTGGATGTACATATTATTATTTGTATAACCTGTATTAGTTATGTATTGTGGTTATTTCATTTTTATATTTTGATGTTGTGATTGTAATATATAATAAAATAATACTTTGACAAATCTAAGAGGCTTTTATTTCATTTTATTTTGGGCCCTGAAAAGGGCCGTTGATATATAGTTTAAAACTATTCGCTACAATGTTTACCACGACATGTAGGACAATATGCCCCACTTGTAACCTTACCACGACAGTAAGTGCCACCAATCAATCGTCCACGGCCTTCCGTTAAGGTGAACAATGGTTCATCATCATTGTTCCAATTGTCAGGCTCTGTTACAAAGTTAGAACTCTGAGGTGGTTGTTGTGTTTGCGCCAAGTTTTCGGATTCAGCTCCAGGAATCGAAGGTCGAATGGTCGATATTATAGCCGCTAGATGGTTATAATTATACTCATAGAGCCTAATTGTAGCTTCAAGCTGCTTTACTTGATTTCTATGGTCTTCTATAACATCCCCAAGCCTTTGGTACTGCGCCATAACACCCTGAATGTGTACTTCATTAAGAGCTGCCATCGTTGAAAAATAATGAATGACGCTACCTCTAAACCTCTGTAATAACCTTTATAATAAACTATCGGATTGACCTACACGCTATAAATAGATTCTATGTAACATAGTATCGGTTTTTTTGACCTACTACATATTATACGTTATATATAGATTTTTTATACACTCTAGATAATATTTTAATACAAGTATATGTTTGGGGTAGGACTAGATATTTTGACAAATTTGAGAGATATTTCTTATCGAGAAATATGTATTGGTCCTGAAAAGGACCGTTTTTAAAATATGTTTATTTTTAATAAACATATTTTTCCCGTAGTTCCCTTGACCATCATATAATGGTTTCTTCGTCTGGGTTGTGTGTGTTGTGTGTTCCTCTTTCTTCTTATCTTTCTTCTCTTCTTTTCTATCTTCTTTCTTATGATACGGCTCTTTTCTTTTCTTGTGACTCTGTCTGTGTTTTTCTTCATCTATACAGCATGTCTCTATCTGCACTGGTTTTGTGCTTATGCATACTATTGGGATCTCAAGCGGTTTACATGAGAAATTTAGCTGTATTTCGGCAGGCTTCATTATCGGGTCCTCAGGAGTCTTTGTAGTTTTATTTTGAGCTATCTTCTCAATATTATTAGCGATTGTAGCCAAATTAATATTCATCCTTTGTAGTTCCCCATATATACCAAAGAGTACTTTGGTTTTCACCTGAACCTCTTCTTTATTTTGCACAGGTATTTGTTGTGGTGTAGTCTGTGTTGGTTGATACACCATTGCTGGGGGTTGCTGATAATATGGATCTGAAGGGAGTCCAGTATTATTCATCGCTGTAGATAACAAATCTTGTAGGTCATTCATCGTGAATAAGAGTGTAACCTATTTTTCAATATTGGCTTTTTATACTAGTAAAGTAGGTCAATCCGATGTAATAATAACATACACTATACTTTTACAAAAAAGTTATTTTTAGCATGGAGGTCAATCCTACATTTTCCTATAAAATGATGCGCACGGTATTGATTTTACCATTACTGTTATTTTGCCATACAGTGAAAAGCTATCATGTCGAATTTGTACATAGCTGATATTATCAGACGTATGAGGGTACTTGAGGCGATACAGCGTTATGAGGAACAGCTATATCTGGAGACATCGGATCTATTGAGGGCAGAGGCAACCGAATTGGCCTCTAGAAGAAGAGCTTCAAGACAGGCAAGACACTCATTAAGGAACATTAACGAGTTGAGGTATAGACCCTATACTGCAGAGAGACTTCCGATTACACCGCCTAGGGCAAGGCATCAACATACCGAAACTGTACCGACATCGCCGGAACCAACTACGGAGAGGTCTCCAAGATCACCATCTCCGGAGCAAGAGAGAGTTCAAATCCCAACCTCAACTATGGACCGTTCGGGGAGATCACTAACACCTAAGTCGCCTACTACACAACCTCCAGGTCAAGATGACTATGAAGTCTTAATAGTAGAACGAGAAGCCAGCCAAGAACCATTACCGGGGTTTTCAACACCTATAAAAGTGGAGGGAGATTCTCGCCAGTTTGGGGTGGATGGTACAACTCGTTATTTTGGGATGCCGGCACCAAGGACAGAGGCCCAACAAAGATCATTTGGCATGGCTTCACCAACGACCGAAGCCCTACAAACGCCAACAAGAGGGTTTGGAAGACCAGCGAAAAACTGGGGAGCTGTAAAGGTTCCAAATGATGAGGAGGAACCTCAACCATCATGGTGTACTTGTTACCCTGGGCAGATGGGTAGTACATCATGTCCTGGACATACTACCCCTTATCATACTGGAACATTTTAGTATGAGGTAGAAAAAATGGTTCTTTTTAGAACCATTTATAAAAACAGCCCTTTTTAGGGCTATATATAACGGCCCTTTTCAGGGCCACTACATATTTTTCGATAAGAAAATATCTCTCATGTTTTGTCAAATATCTAGTCCATTCACAACATATATAACATTACACCAGCATAGTTCATATTTTATACTTAGCAAAACAATATGGCTATACATTTTAAAGATATAGCCGGGGAATTTTATGCATCAAAGTTTAATCATACTATTATATTAGAAGGTGATTGTCAATGTTGTGGTGGTAGTATTTGTTTTGATAGTGAATCAGATATCTGGGAAAAACTGTTAGGTTATTTTTGTCATTGGTGCGGTAAAGAAACATATTACTGTAAGCTATGTTATGAACATAACAATTTCTTATTTATGCATGGATTATGTTTATTTTGTTTTAATGGAGTATTTAAATGTAGGTTACCGTAGCGCTATACATTAGACATGTTACACTATATATAACGTATAATATGTAGTAGGTCAAAAAAACCGATACTATGTTATATAGTCCGCCTCCGTGGTCGAGTGGTTAAGGTCGCTGACTTGTATACCACTGTAACCTATCATCACTGTAGGTCAAGCCGATTTTTGCCACTATATATTGAGTTTTTATGGGTTTTTTATTATTGACCACCTCACAATGACGGACTTGATAGATTATTTGAATGATCCTATGCTAGGAGGTCGATGGAGTCATATCGTGGAGCTGATTATGAAACCAGCTATTACAGCAATACAGAACCCACCAGCTCCAGAAACTGATGATGATTACCTCAGACGAATTATGAGTTATGTACCGGTTTATGGAGGGCTTACGCCGGTGGATTATTGCGGAGATTATATCTCGAACGCAATATTTCCTCCGGAGATTATAGACCCTGAGAACAATACCTTAACATGATATTGTTTTTCAGGACCAATACATATTTCTCGATAAGAATATAGCTCTCATATTTTGTCATATAATGTATAATGATTATCTTGTCAAGAAGTACGCTCAATATACCAGATACACCAGATACTATAAATGTAATTCAATTACATAGACATTTAAATATATTATATTCATGGAACTATTAATAGACTGTTCTATTAATATAATCCAATTCTATTAATATATGCCAAGAGTAAATAAGCTATATAAGTCACAAACAACTATAACATACTATCATTATTTTTTACTTGATATTGTAAGACATCAATCATGAATACTAACCAAATGAAATCAGATCTTTTTATTAGAGCTAAAGTCATGGATAGTAAACATAAGCAATTAGATCTTTTACTTAATACTAGAATGAATAATACACGGGGAAAAACTCATCATATGGTATCTACAAATGAAGGACTACAATATTCTAAAGTACATTTGGGTTTAGATACAGATCTTTATATAGAAATGGTAAATGATGAAATAATCAGAAAAGTAGGAGATGTTGACTTAACAACAATTACTCCTGAACATATTTTAATTTTAGATGGGGAACCATATAACAATTATTATGGAATGCTTTTTTCATATGCGCAACAATATTTAGGGAAAGAAATGGATATAGAAAGTATATTGACTCATTTTCTATCGAAACGTAAATTAGATATCGTTGAATTAGATGATATAGAATTTATGTACACTACATTAGGTATGGGGTATGAGAAATGGATATCAATGTACACTGATTATGTTGTTTCTAGAAATAGATTAGTATTACCATATGATGTACACTATATAAATGTACTTGATGTCTTATTATACCATCATTCAAAGAGAACTTGGTAGTATAGGTAACATGTCACATATAGTAAAAATCGGTGTGGAAGGAGGATTTTGTTCAGAATTTGTTAATAGTATTATACATTTAGATTTAGGGGGTGAGGTGTTGATTGATATGGTTAATGATGAAATAACACGAAAGAGAATACCAAAAGAGGAGAATTTTGGTAATATGTTGTCAAATGTATATTTACATTTGAGTCCATATATAGATATGTGAAGTGTTATAAAACATTATTTATATAACAGAAATATTGCGGTTGTTAAACATAGAGATATAGAAGCTGTGTTAAAAGAAAAACTTGGTATAGATGATTGGTCTATAATATATAATGACTATTTAAAGAAGACAAAAATAACTCCAGACGATGATGATTATATAAATGTATGCGGTGTATTACTATGCCATCATTTAGAAAGACAGTACTAACCAGAATTATGGATGACAGAATAACAAACGATATGGTTTTATTTTATGGACAAAACAGTGTTTTCAGTAATTTTTACCTTGCAGACTTTATAGATAGTGATGGAGTGAAATATATATGTACTGAACAATATTTTCAACATAAAAAAATGCTACAATGCCAAGAACATACTATTGCTGAGAAGATCCTTATTTCTACAAATGCAGCTGAAATAAGACACCTAGGACGTTCAAGATCTACAAACTTTGATGTAGTACAATGGACTAAAGATTCAACAGATGTACTTTTTGAAGCAAATTGGTTAAAATATAACCAAAACGAATACTTAAAGAGATTTTTATTAAATACAAATAATAAAGTTCTTGCAGAGGCTAACCCCAGAGACTGTATTTGGGGTATTGGTTTAAATATGTGGCATAAAAATGCGACAGTGCAAGCAAAATGGCAAGGACAAAATCAATTTGGAGAAATATTAATGCATATTAGATATTTTATTAGGAATAAAATGTTGTAAATGTGAAAAAACTTTGAATTAACATGTATTCAAATTAATATAACATGTATGTTACTAATGTTTTAGTTATTAGTTAATAGTTAATATTGGAAAATAAAATTATTATATTGAATTTTATTATGTGTTGTTATATTTAGTAGGGATGGCACTATGGACGGAGTTTTCCGTCCATATTCAATAAAACTCCGTCCATAGTGCCATCCTATACTACTTACATTTCCGAATAGTAATCCAATAGTTGCTCATTCTGAAACAGTTCGATCTCTGTAATGGATGTTTTTAATCAAATGTTCCGTTTATTTTTGGAAATATTATCTAATTTGATTAATCCATTAGACCGTGGATATTGAATGAAACAACGAAGAAATGCTTCGCATGCTATGATTACAATCTATATATAGAAAGATGGTAGTTTGCTAGGAATGTGCCATTTTGAAATCAATGTGTGTATATGATACAGGAAGTATGCTTGTGAGTTATGGGAATGCAAGCCACCGGTAATGTTTACCGGTTATCATCCGGTGAATGTAATAACTTCTACAGTATTTTCCTTTTAAATCCGCAATATCATAAAACATACAACCGTAGTGCAATTTGTCATTTTTCAATGTGTTTCGTGCAGACAATTCATCGTTCCATACTAATTTAGTGAGAATGTTTTCTACTTCAATATTTATCAGGAATTTCTACCGTTTCTATTTCAAATAATATGGTTCAGCATACAGCTGTTTTAACAATGTATGTATTGTACTCGTGAGACATCCACTCTTGGATGCATGCTTTTTTCCAGATACCGTCATTACTAATAGGTTAGCTGTATAAACGTTTTGATAATATAATCTTGTTTGTGTTTTCTCCATGGGTTTTGTTTTATTGTGACAAGCACACTCATACATGTTTAGATCCTTATAAGCGAATATGTCTGTCAAGTTGGTTGGTTGAGGATATTCCGGAGGTGGTTGATGGTACACAGCATCAGTTCCGATTGCATGATATTAAAAACAGCAATGTGACACATCAACCATGTTTCAAGAGATGTGATATAGTGAAATAGTTACACCTGCAGCCATTAATGGCGGTTTGGGAGTTATATGAAGATGTGACCACTGATCTATGCATATGTGAACACTGATATATGAAGATGTGAACATTGATATATGAAGATGTGAACATTGATATATGAAGATGTGAACATTGATATATGAAGATGTGAACATTGATATATGAAGATGTGAACATTGATATATGAAGATGTGAACACTGATATATGAAGATGTGAACATTGATATATGAAGATGTGAACATTGATATATGAAGATGTGAACATTGATATATGAAGATGTGAACACTGATATATGAAGATGTGAATATTGATATATGAAGATGTGAACATTGATATATGAAGATGTGAACACTGATATATGAAGATGTGAACACTGATATATGAAGATGTGAACACTGATATATGAAGATGTGAACACTGATATATGAAGATGTGAATATTGATTTATGAAGATGTGAACATTGATATATGAAGATGTGAACACTGATATATGAAGATGTGAACACTGATATATGAATGTGAACACTGATATATGAAGATGTGAACATTGATATATGAAGATTACACATCTGCATTATGTGAACATTGCCATCGCCGTAGTAGTGCGGGTTATTGCTGGACGACGGCGACGTAGTAGTGCGGGTTATTGCTAGACGACGTCGCCGTAGTAGTGCTGGTTATTGTTAGATGACGTCGCTGTAGTAGTGCGGGTTATTGCTAGACGACGGCGACGTAGTAGTGCGGGTCATTGTTAGACGACGTCGCTGTAGTAGTGCGGGTTATTGTTAGACGACGTCGCCGTAGTGTTGCTGGTTATTGCTGGACGATGTCGCCGTAGTGTTGCGGGTTATTGCTAGACGATGTCGCCGTAGTGTTGCGGGTTATTGCTAGACGATGTCGCCGTAGTGTTGCGGGTTATTGCTAGACGACGGCGACGTAGTAGTGCGGGTTATTGCTAGACGACGTCGCCGTAGTAGTGCTGGTTATTGCTAGACGACGGCGACGTAGTAGTGCTGGTCATTGTTAGACGACGTCGCTGTAGTAGTGCGGGTTATTGCTGGACGACGTCGCCGTAGTGTTGCATGTTATTGCTGGACGATGTCGCCGTAGTGTTGCGGGTTATTGCTAGACGACGTCGACGTAGTGTTGCGGGTTGTTGCTAGACGATGTCGCCGTAGTGTTGCGGGTTATTGCTGGACGACGGCGACGTAGTGTTGCGGGTTATTGCTAGACGACGTCGCCGTAGTGTTGCGGGTTATTGCTGGAAGATGTCGCCGTAGTGTTGCGGGTTATTGCTAGACAATGTCGCCGTAGTGTTGCGGGTTATTGCTAGACGACGGCGACGTAGTAGTGCGGGTCATTGTTAGACGACGTCGCTGTAGTAGTGCGGGTTATTACTAGACGACGGCGACGTAGTGTTGCGGGTTATTGCTAGACGACGGCGATGTAGTAGTGCGGGTTATTGCTAGACGACGTCGCCGTAGTGTTGCGGGTTATTGCTGGACGATGTCGCCGTAGTGTTACGGGTTATTGCTAGACGATGTCGCCGTAGTGTTGCGGGTTATTGCTAGACGACGGCGACGTAGTAGTGCGGGTCATTGTTAGACGACGTCGCTGTAGTAGTGCGGGTTATTTATTGCTAGACGACGGCGACGTAGTGTTGCGGGTTATTGCTAGACGACGGCGACGTAGTAGTGCGGGTTATTGCTGGACGACGTCGCCGTAGTGTTGCGGGTTATTGCTGGACGACGTCGCCGTAGTGTTGCGGGTTATTGCTAGACGACGTCGCCGTAGTGTTGCGGGTTATTGCTAGACGACGTCGCCGTAGTGTTGCGGGTTATTGCTAGACGACGTCGCAGTAGTGTTGCGGGTTATTGCTGGACGACGTCGTCGTAGTGTTGCGGGTTATTGCTAGACGACGTCGCCGTAGTGTTGCGGGTTATTGCTAGACGACGTCGCCGTAGTGTTGCGGGTTATTGCTAGACGATGTCGACGTAGTGTTGCGGGTTATTGCTAGACGACGTCGCCGTAGTGTTGCGGGTTATTGCTGGACGACGTCGCGTAGTGTTGCGGGTTATTGCTAGACGACGTCGCCGTAGTGTTGCGGGTTATTGCTAGTCGACGTCGCCGTAGTGTTGCGGGTTATTGCTGGACGACGTCGCCGTAGTGGTGCGGTTTATTGCTAGACGACGTCGCCGTAGTGGTGCGGGTTATTGCTAGACGACGTAGCCGTAGTAGTGCGGGTTATTGCTTGACGGCGTCACCGTAGTAGTGCGGGTTATTGTTTGACGGCGTCGCCGTAGTAGTGCGGGTTATTTTTTGACGGCGTCACCGTAGTAGTGCGGGTTATTGCTAGACGACGGCGACGTAGTAGTTCGGGTTATTGCTGGACGACGTCGCCGTAGTGTTGCGGGTTATTGCTAGACGACGTCGCCGTAGTGTTGCGGGTTATTGCTAGACGACGTCGCAGTAGTGTTGCGGGTTATTGCTGGACGACGTCGCCGTAGTGTTGCGGGTTATTGCTAGACGACGTCGCCGTAGTGTTGCGGGTTATTGCTGGACGACGTCGCCGTAGTGTTGCGGGTTATTGCTAGACGACGTCGCCGTAGTGTTGCGGGTTATTGCTAGACGACGTCGCCGTAGTGTTGCGGGTTATTGCTAGACGATGGCGACGTAGTGTTGCGGGTTATTGCTAGACGACGTCGCCGTAGTGTTGCGGGTTATTGCTGGACGACGTCGCCGTAGTGTTGCGGGTTATTGCTAGACGACGTCGCCGTAGTGTTGCGGGTTATTGCTGGACGACGTCGCCGTAGTGGTGCGGTTTATTGCTAGACGACGTCGCCGTAGTGGTGCCGGTTATTGCTAGACGACGTCGCCGTAGTGGTGCGGGTTATTGCTAGACGACGTCGCCGTAGTGGTGCGGGTTATTGCTAGACGACGTAGCCGTAGTAGTGCGGGTTAGTGCTTGACGGCGTCACCGTAGTAGTGCTGGTTATTGCTTGACGGCGTCGCCGTAGTAGTGCGGGTTATTTTTTGACGGCGTCACCGTAGTAGTGCGGGTTATTGCTAGACGACGGCGACGTAGTAGTGCGGGTCATTGTTAGACGACGTCGCTGTAGTAGTGCGGGTTATTGCTAGACGACGGCGACGTAGTAGTGCGGGTCATTGTTAGACGACGGCGACGTAGTAGTGCGGGTTATTGCTAGACGATGTAGCCGTAGTAGTGCGGGTTATTGCTAGACGACGTAGCGGCAGCATAACGGGTTATTGCTTGACGGCGTCACCGTAGTAGTGCGGGTTATTGTTTGACGGCGTCGCCGTAGTAGTGCGGGTTATTGTTTGACGGCGTCGCCGTAGTAGTGCGGGTTATTGCTATACGACGTAGCGGCAGCATAACGGGTTATTGAATGACGGCGTCACCGTAGTAATGCGGGTTATTGTTTGACGGTGTCGCCGTAGTAGTGCGGGTTATTGCTAGACGACGTAGCGGCAGCATACCGGGTTATTGTTTGACGGCGTCGCCGTAGTAGTGCGGGTTATTGTTTGACGGCGTCGCCGTAGTAGTGCCGGTTATTGTTTGACGGCGTCGCCGTAGTAGTGCGGGTTATTGTTTGACGGCGTCGCCGTAGTAGTGCGGGTTATTGTTTGACGGCGTCGCCGTAGTAGTGCGGGTTATTGCTAGACGACGTAGCGGCAGTATAACGGGTTATTGTTTGACGGCGTCGCCGTAGTAGTGCGGGTTATTGTTTGACGGCGTCGCCGTAGTAGTGCGGGTTATTGTTTGACGGCGTCGCCGTAGTAGTGCGGGTTATTGCTTGACGGCGTCGCCGTAGTAGTGCGGGTTATTGGACCACTTACGCATACTCTCTCAAAGAAATATATTAAACTAATCAGATTTGGTAAACAAGTCCAAAACGATGACATTGTATAAGTGACATCAACTGTGAGAAGTGATCACAGTGTTTTTAAAAATTTCGTAATTCTATTTTTAGCCGTAAACATTTATAGAGATATACCTCCGTTATATTAATAAGATTGAATCTTCGGGATATATTTGCGGCAATGTTGTCAGATGGGGTCACGACTGCAGAATTTCATTCACCTTTTAGCTGAGCAAACGGTACCTCACACTGGAGCACCCGTCTGGTGTATCGAATAGGCTGAATATCTGTTGGAAATGTGAGAATCTCCGGTTTCGTCATCTCCGGTTCCAAAATTACAGATTAACGAATACGATCCATGGCTTCCGGGGTTTCAGGTAGCGCTTACAGCGGAGGTCGAATTCCAATCGACGTGTCTAGACTGTTTTACGAAACGACGATTATCCCTAGGTAATATATTGGTTCGGAGTAGATTGCATTACCCGCTATAAATTGTGTCAATTATCTAGATATAGTAGAGATGCAGAACTGAGAAAGTGACCTGGATAATGAATCAAAATCATTTTGTGAAAGAGGGGTACATCCCCCAGATAGCGTGTATATAGGGTTGTACACCTGCCCAGGGTGGCTGTATAAAAATCTTTTTCCAGACTCCGCCAAATATAACACATTTTCAGAAATGTGCTGATACGGCAAAACATTGAAATTTAGGGGTAGGGGGAAGACAAATTTCTCATAAAAAGGTACATTTTCAACATAAAATAATAACTAACCACTCGGAATGACGCTGGCTATGTCCACTACAAGATGAATTATGTCAAACATTTATGGATTTTTGTTATAACGGTCACAGGGGTTTGCAAGGTCACGCGGGTCTGCAAATTCCTAAATAACCCATAAACACAATGTTGTACCTTAAAATAAACCTGTTTTACACTTGATTCACACAGTATCCATATCAAGGCAGTTTCTTAATAAAAAAGATGAATCTGATATGGGCATTAGGGTACGAATAATGGGGAATCCATACACGACCATTTTGCTCAAATTGGTAAAATAATGACGATTAATTAAGGGAGGAGAAACTCTTAAGCGGTAAGTATGATAGAGATAAATATGCCACCTGGATATGAACGGTTTCATGGCATCAAAAAATAAATATTCCAAACAATTATGGATTGTTTCTAATGGTCACAGCGGGCTGAAAGGTCACTTGAGCCTGCAACTCTCAAAATATCACAGACTTTTCAAATTTAACCCGCAATCACAATGTTGTACTGTAAAATAAACCTGCTTTACATTTGATTCATAAAGTAACCATATCAAGGAGGTTTTGGAAAATTAAGTGATCCAGATATGGCATTTTGGATACGAATAGTGAGGCTTCTAAGCATACAATGTTTGCTAATCGTGGTCAAATTGATTATAGGTGAATGGAGGAGAAACTCCTATCAAACGGTAAGTACTCATCATAGAGTAATATATAACCACGCAAAATGAAGAGCTTAATGTCCTCAACAAGATAAATCTCCAGAAATTGATATGTTAATATATTTTATGGGTCACAATGATCACAATTAACTGTACATTGCACCCGCACATTTAACATATATAATTAAATGTATGTATGTACCATTAATGTCAAACACCTTGCGGGGACATAGACATGTTTTCCTGGGCATGCTTAGCCGACCATAGCGGTTAACCAGTACTAACAAATGTGTGTGAGGTGTCTTGCTCAATGACACTACATACGTGGCCAGACTGAGTAGCGAACCCGGACCGTTCGATTCCAAATCCGACGCTCTACCATTAGACCACGGACGCCACACGTATTTTAATTTAAAAGAATATACATTATTTTAATTTAAAAGAAAATACAGTATTTTAATTTTTAAATAAATAAAGTATTTTAATTTAAAAGAAAATGCAATATTTTAATTAAAAAGAAACCATTAGTCACGATTGATTCATAGAGACTAAATATACAATGTTATACTATCAAGTGAAGCATTAGTGAACAAATGAACATGTTATTGTTACCTAGGTACGAACAATTATTGCTTCGGAGAGGTCAACTATGCTTAAAATCAATACAAATATTTAAGTGGACCCTTTTCAACTACCATAAATTGACGAGTCCATCAATGAGGATGTATGTGTTCATCTCACTGCTCTGAAGTACATTCTAGATCCAAATAAGTTGTGTTAACTGTAGAAAGTAAAATATGATTTGTTCCAGGTAGTGAAACAGTTCAAGTTCATGCTGTAGAATGGTGTCACTATCTGCAGCAACCTTCTTAAAAGTTCTCGGTCGGCTTTCGACTTATCCTATGCCTTTGGAACACTCCATTGTATTTTGAACTGAGAGATTTGGTCTTGTTCTGTGGACAGTTTGTGTTAACCACAATACGTGACGCTGATTCCTGAACAAGAGTGTCACACTGTTGCCAGGCAGTTAAACGTTCAGTCTTCACTTCCTCTGGTGTCACATCATTAACTCTGTGGACAGACCGAGTTCATCATCAGCATGGGAAATAAACTCCAAATCATTGGAATTCAGAGATAAGCGTTGATGCATCTTACTAATCGCGCCTTCAACCAAATTAGCTGCATATCTGTGAACCCAGCCGTCCTTTATCCAGTTGATTACAAAGAGTTTGATGGGTATCATTCGATAGTTGAACTCTTTCATTGTATGCTAAGCACCACTGCTCCCTAATTGAATCTCGCGGTGTCATACTTACGATGCATCCACTTGCGTTGGCTATTTTGTCAATATGCTCAAGAGCGTTGTCCATCGCCACTTGTCAATATGGCCTGCTTGATCTTTTGATCGAGAACTACCCTGCCAAGAACGCCATATGTACATCAGTGTCGGGTACTGGCTTGATAAATCAATTTCTGGATATTTCGCATTATTGAAGAATTGAAACCTTTCATTTGAAGTGGTTATCTATTACTCTTCAACATCAACGAGGTACTCCCCAACGCCATTGACGACATCTACTGAAGAGGGTTAAAAGAACGCGCACGGCAGAGTGTAGAGTGCACCCAACGCAAACGATAAAAATACATTATATATTATTCATCACTAGGTCCGGAATGCAGGGAGCTACTGGACAATTACCTTTAATGTGTCCGGAGCAGTCACAACATTCGTGGGCACGGTGTCACAGATTGTTAGCGTACTCGGAAAACATGAGTGCTGGTAGACATTCAGGTAGCAATGAGGTTGTATAAACTTCATCTCGTTACTATGTCTAGTTGAACGAATGAGTGCAGGATATGGTAAATACGAGGCAGGCACTGCAACAAGATGAAATGATGGAAGAAACCCTGTCTGGTTTATGTGGATTAAAGGCAACAAATCTGGCTGCATTACCAATGATCTGTTCAATATGATTTAATTGGGTGTGTTGTTGTGGATTCCATATTGGAGAACTCAGAAGAGTATGTGGCGGACCACCACTTGATAACCCCTTTCTTTGACAGTAGATTAAAATAATTTCAAGTTAGGTTTACTAAATCCAAATATATGTTATACTTTGCCTGTAATGTTATCAACTCTATGATGAATACTTACCGTTTGATAGAAGTTTCTCCTCCCCCACCTATGCTCGACCTATCAACATTTCTGTCAATTGTGAGATATTTAGGCCTGTTTGTAACTTCCACCAACACAATCGCGATATCAAATTTGTTTTTTTTCAAATCAAAGCTTTCCTTGATGAATCAGGTTTAAATGGGGTTGATTTTACAGTGCAACATTGTGATTATGGCTAAATTTGAAAACTATCCGAAATTGCGGGGTTTGCAGACTCACGTGACCTGTCAACCCTCATAAACCCTTAGAACAAATCCATATTTTTATGGCATATTGTATCTGTTGACGACATGACATCCTTCAATTTGAATGGTCATTTATTACTGATGATGAATACTTACCGTTATAGGAGTTTCTCCTATACTCACCTGTAATCGACTTTTCAAAAGTTTTGCAAATTTTAGCAAAACATGCCAGTTTGGAACCCTCACTATTCATACCCTAATGACGATATCAAGTTCATTTCCTCCTTGACATCAACACTGTATCAAGTGTATATAGGATTTATTTTACAGTACAACATTGTGCTTGTAAATGGTCAAATTTGAATTTCTTTCGAAATTTCGGGGTTTGCAGGCTCACATGACCATTCAACCTCCTGTGACCATTAGAAAGGATCCATAATTGTTTGGCATATTTAATCTGTTGAGGACATGACACACTTCATGTTGAGTTGTCATTAATTACTCTATGATGAATACTTACCGTTTGATAGGAGTTTCTCCTTCCCCCATCTATAATTGGCGTATCAACACTTTTGTGCCAATTTTACAAAAAATGGCATGGATGAAAGCCCCACTATTCGTGCCCCATTAGCCATATCAGGTTCACTTATTTTACAAAACTTCCTTGATATGGTTACTGTATGAATCAAGTGTAACAATGGTGTATTTTGCATCATAACATTGTGTTAGAGGGTAAAATATGAAAAATGTCCGAACGTTGGGGGGGGGGGGGTTGCAGGCTCACATGACCTTTCAAATCCCTGTGACCAGAGAATCCATAATTAGTTGGCATATTTTATCTTGTAGTGCACATAAAAGCCTTCATTTTGAGTGGTCAATGAATATTTTATGTTGAAAACTTACCGTTTTATAAGCAATTCGTCTTCCCTCTCCCACAGGGATTCGGCACGTTTGGGGGTACTAGTATATATATTTAAGTACAGGGATTCTACTCTGTGGCATGTCAGATTTCGCATCGATCACTAAAATGGCCCTATCTGAAACAATTTTGTACACATCTGTCCAAATATAACGCCTATCCCGAGTCTTTATATTGTTCTTCAAATAAAACACAACTTTAAGCTTTAAGCATGTATACTTTGCGAACAATTGCCACATACATTGGCCATAGCAGGTCACATTTCCATACTAGGACACGGGTTCTGTCAGCAACAACAAAAATCTTCGACGGGAGAGTTTTAACAGTGAATAACATTATCAATAAAAAATGTACGTCAAAAAGAGATTTCGTAGAATTTTTCAATTTGTTTAGAAAATTTCTAAAGCGGCGCAATTCGCGTTGAAACGAGCGTTCTGATTGGATTATTAGAATGTAACAAGATATTGGTTTTTTATATGAAGAATAATCATAATCCAATCAGAACGCTCGTTTCAACGCGAACTGCGCCGCTTGAGACATTTTCAAAACAAATTGAAAAATTCTCCGAAATCTCTTTTTGACGTACATTTTTGCCGAATAAACCTACACGTTAGTGGAAACACATTTTATTGATAATGTTATTCACTGTTAAAACTCTCCCGTCGAATTTTTTTTTTATTGCTGACAGAACCCGTGTCCTAGTATGGAAATGTGACCTGCTATGGCCAATGTCTGTGGCAATTGTTTGCAAAGTATACATGCACGCAGCTTAAAGTTGTGTTTTATTTGAAGAACAATATAAAGACTCGGGATAGGCGTTATATTTGGACAGATGTGTACACAATTGTTTCAGAAAGGGCCATTTTAGTGATCGATGCGAAATCTGACATCCCACAGAGTAGAATCCCTGTCTTAAATATATATACTAGTACCCCCAAACGTGCCGAATCCCTGTGCCCTCTCCCCTTAAAATTTTTTCCAATGTCTACTTTCAGAAAAAGTGTTAAAATTGATAGATTCTGGAAACATATTTTTATACATCCACCCTGGGCAGGTGTAGCACACTATGTACAAGCCATCTGGGGTGGATGTACCTCTCTTTCACAAAATTATTTTGATTTTGTCATTTTGAAATCCTGCCTCTACTAATATAAAACAAGGCGCTAGGCGTGGGACGGCCACAGTACCCTACCGGCTTTTATCACATGGCATCTGCATGACTTTACAGTAGTGTTATTGGGGCATATACATTTTACAAGTGGCCTAGTGTTAACTAGGGTATAACAAGCATACATTTTACAAGTGGCCTAGTGTTAACTAGGGTATAACAAGCATAAATTGTGTCGAACTCGCTTTTGTGTGTGTATGGTTGTGTCCAATTATTTGGCACATGTACTTAGCACGATGAGTGAGTATGTTGCACACAAGAACAAGGTCTATAGTTTAAAAAATATCAAAGCCACACGTAAAGGAAAGGCAAGGTTGTGTGTGCTCAACATATTGGGGTCAAGTGCATGAAAAAGTAGAACAAAATTATATATATATACCATTTTATGTGATAAACTTCAAAAGAACAGTCAATGCATGATGGTCTGAATAGCAGATTGGTGTGTTGGTAAGTTTACATGCATCTTCTGGATGGTTGGTAAACACAAGGTCCAGTACTGAACCAAGTTCATGGGTGGGTTCATGTACAAGTTGGTGAAGTCCACACTGTTTACCTATATGTTCTATTTGTTGACGATGTGTGAGTCTCACGTTGAAATCTCCCAAGATGATACAAGTATTCAGGGTATGTGTTACAAATTCCCGTAGGAGACGGTTGAAATCGCATATTACGGTCTTTGGTGATGAAGAGGGAGGAATGTACACACTCAACCTAGAACTTGACCTAGATTTATCAGAGATTATCATTCTGACCATGTCTCATAAAGATTAGGTAAAAAGTGTGACCTCTAGCGACTACATAAGGTTTTCCTATTCTTTGAACTAGTGACCTAGTTTTTGACCCCAGATGACCCAAATCGAACTTGACCTAGATTTTGTAGAGATGATCATTGTGATCAAGTTTCATAATGATTAGGCCAACACTGTTTTTCGCATGACACACCGCCTCATGGTGGTGAACAATCGTGGCAGCTTATAACAAAACAAACTAAATTGTCATACTGTTTGACGTTTGAATGCCACATGTGCCTTTGACCTTTGATATATCAACACACATTTTTCGCATGACACACCGTCTTAAAGTGGTGAACAATTATGCCACGTTATTTCAAAATAGATGATAAAGTTACAGTCCGGACAAACTAAATTGTTTTTGATGTTTGACCTCTAAGTGTTACCTTGACCTTTGAGATATCGACACATTTTTTTCGCAGAACATATCGTCTCATGGTGGTGAACAATTGTGCCAAGTTATTTTAAAATCGGACAAACAAATTGGTGACGGACTGACGGACTGACTGACGGAGGGTAAACCTATAGTCCCCACCGGTGACCGGTAGGGGACTAATAAAATACTGTATGAGTTTTATTGTAGCGCATTAATTTATATCACGACACCGCATTTCGTATTTCCAGGAACATATGTCATAATTGTCTAGACTCATTCGACACGGAAGATGATCAATTTTCTGCTCAATCTAGAGTTCACGACCAGGGGGGAGTCCGACAATGTACAAAATGGCGGCGTGGATGCCTATTTGATAGCAAGGTCTGGTATTTGACGATTTGCTAGGTCAGTGGCCACGGAAACTACTGACAGGGCAAACAACTGACCGAATTACGTCGTCAATTGTACAGACCTTTCTAGGACGTTTTGGACCGGGTTCGCGAGGGTGGTGAAGGTGTTCATTAGGCATGATGCCCCCAATAACGCCGCTGTGGTACACGTACAAGCCGTATGTGCCATGAACGCATACCTGATGACTTCAGGACTACAACTAGCTTCAGTCATTTCAAGAGCTTGATTTCATCTTGGAATGGAAATGACTGTAAGTGTGTAATATGCTATACTAGGTAATGTGTCCCACAGTGAAGGATCAGCATGGCGTTCATTTCAGCTATAGATTAGATTGCATTTTTAGTTTTCGTTTATAAATCATCTTAGTTGCCTGTATGGCTGTTGTCTTATTCTTTTATTATGTAGCTTCTTATGTTCATATTATTTCTCTAAGTACTGTTAGACTAAATAAACATGTTTTGTTTTAGCACAGAGTGTTTAATTCAAATTTGTATTTCCCATAGCTGTTTTACTCGTGTTATTCATATACACATGTTGTTATATAGTCGGATATAAAAGCTCATCAGAGCATATGTTATTTGTGATATGTCTTGCCGACTCAAAATAAAATATATATTATCTTTATTTTATCTTAACGCCAAAAAGATCATGTTTAAAGTGGAAAACGTAACTACAAGCGAGAAAAATGTGGCTATCGACAAATCCTTTCAAGATACACGATATGTTCACTAGTAGCATAGTGGGTCTACTAGAAGGTCAGCTTAGTGCACGTTCATTTCAATAACCGATTATTGATTTGGCTTACTACAAACATCCGCACAATTATTCGACAACGTAAACGATTATACCGAAAGGTAATGCATACTAACAGAGAATGTGACTGAGTAAAATTTAAACAGCTGAGAAACAAAGTAACAACACATATCAGAAATGCGAAACAAAATCACACAGATAAACTTGCTGATAAAATCAAAACAGAAGCACGATCATCTAACGGCTGGTGGACTTGTCTGAAATCGTTCAAAAAACCATCTAGGTCAAGTAGCATGCCACCTTTACAGCATAATAATGAAGTGATATCCGATGCATCTGAAAAGGCGAATATATTTAATGATTATTTTCGGGGTCAAACAATCTTAGATGACACCAATGCAAGCAATCTCCCTGAATTACAACCACCACACTATCCTCCTCTTGATTCTATAGTTGTATCACCTGATGAGGATAAAGATGTTATAAAGTCACTGACTATGGGAACGGCATCCGGACCTGACTCAATAAACAATCGACTTCTTATCGACTTATCTTTTCTATACATCACTCTTCAACATGTACGTATCCCGAAGTGTGGAAAATTGCTCATATATGTCCATCTTAAGGCAGGTGATCGTTCTCTCGTTTGTAACAGACGGATCTGTAGTCCAGTGGTAACACGCTGGACTGGTTATCCAGGGATCGCAGGTTCGATCCCCCGTCTGACCATAATAAAATTAACAGTCTTTCAGATGGAACGTTTAACCAAGGTATCGTGTCAGTGCTGTACACCATGTACGTAAAAGAACCAGAAGAGACTCTGGAATGTGCCTGTTTAATTAAGAGTGGTAAATCAATATACGCTCTAACTACTGATGGTAAGAAGGACATTGCATATAAATTGGTTCTGGAACATGGAACTTGGAGTTGGTCACTATTTCTTAAACTGTATCTACTAGTATCGACGTCAGGTGGAAAAAGAGCAGAGAGATAAGTTGGTGTGAGTCCAATTTTTATCTTGAAAAAGAGTAAGTTTATGTTTAAGCCTTCTCTTGTCAAGTGATCCCCAACCAACTTCAGTCATTACTTTGTTTATGGACACAAGTTGTGTGGTATCAGTAATTATTCTAGCTGCTTCTTGATTTTTTTCAACTTTGTCTTTAGCCAAAGCAGACATGCTATCAAAGATAGTATCACCATACTCAATGAGTGGACGTATGAAGGAAAGACAAGCATTTTAAAGAACGGCGATCTAGTGTAAATTTTAATTTACGAAGAATATTGTCTGTGATATGCTTTTGAAGAGATATGCTTTTGAAGAAATATAGTCCATGTGGTGTTTCCAGTTTAGATCATTAGAAAGGTGAAGGCCTAAATGCTTTTGATTTCATACTTCATCGATTGATTGATTGTCCATAAATAGAGGAGGATGATATGGCTCATTGCGTTTTCTAGATATTATAAGAGACTTTGTTTTGGACGGATTAAATTTAACAAGTCATTGCTTGGCCCAATTAGAAAGAGTATCAAGATCGGACTGGAGAATAGCAGCGGCTGAGTTGGGGTTATCAACAACACTATAGAGACTAGTATCATCGGCAAATAGTTGGATATTATCAGCAATATTTTTTACAATGTCATTTATATATGTATAATAAATAGCAATGGGCCTAAGATGGATCCCTGTGGAACACCAGCAGCTATGTGATTCCACTTTGATTTGTGACCAGAAATAACTACACGCTGTTTTCTATTGGACAAATACGAAGAGAACCATTTGTGGACAGAACCAAATATACCAAAATCTTTGAGTTTATGCAGATACTCGGTCAAACGCTTTACTTATGTCGCACAAGATTGCTCGTACTTCTTTTCCAGAGTCTATGGCTTGACTGAAATTGTTGTAAATGAACGTTAGTTGATTCACACAAGAATCGGCTGGAACAAAACCAGATTGAATTTGCGTTAATAAATTATTTTCCTGGAGGTGGTTGAAAACATGTTTAAAAATGATTTTCTCATAGGAATAATTTGAAATAAAATTCTGTATGTGAGGCACTATTTGTTGTTAAAGATATAACATCCAGTGATTTTAAGGCCGTCTCTATAGATCTAGATCCCGCTATATATTCAATAGAAATCCGCCGGTACAGAAAATGTTCGAGGTGCAGGTAGTATCTATCGCCATACCTGATTAACAAACCAGTTGTTACCTTTGCCTAATAAACTTGACCGTAGCAGACGACGTACAATAATTATGTTGGTGTATTGAGTTATCATGCCGGATTAACCCGGTTTTACAAGGTATTGTGCAATCTCTATATACACAAGTTTACGGTCTATTTTGTAAGTGATTCGTAGGAAAGAGGTAACCATATAAGCAAGTTGCGTTCTCCTCAATCCTACATGTATGTACATATTATGTATACTAGACTATGTATATTCAAAGAAATAAATATTGTTTAAACTATGTTATCTAAAAGCGATTTTATGAGTTAATTAACCAATCAAATCATCATAAAGCTTTGGTAATCTACGTTTCACCCCAATTCAACTCACTTTCAAACCTGGTATAGATGTTTACACAGCGTCGACAGAGCGTAGACGTTTAAATGCATTATTACAGCACAAGGTAAGTCTGCTTTTATACATTTAGTACATATTTGCTAAGCAGTCAACCAATCAGACAACAGCCATGTGTTATCTCGCTGTATAGTTATTCTACCAAGCGGACGGTACACTACGGTTTATGTAGTTAAAACTTGAACAGACAACACTTTATCCACGTTAAGTATGTGCGAGTTGGAGCGTTAACGTGTGGTAGCTCTCAACGATAGTTATTTTTTATTAGCTCTCAATGATAGGTATTTTTATATCTATTTCGGTACATATCTCGGAGATACAAGTCGGACATATTTATCCCCCTTTTTATATAAAATAACGAACAAGAGTGTTTTTATATGTTTATTGATTACAAAATATTATATACAACGAACAGGTTATGAATGTGTTTTTTCATACATGTTTGCGTTAAATCACTGCATGTCACTATATTTAATCCAAGAATCAGACGTGGAAGGCCAGTGTTTCCACGTCACATAGAGGCGTTTGTTAGTTCCACGGCCCCTTGTCTTAAGCAAACGTTCAATGTTCCAAAGTGTGTCTGGCATAATGTTCAATTTTTGCAACTCGCTTTCCCTTTGATCTCTTCATTGTCCATGTCTTTGGTCTGTAGATGCGCAGTGTTTTACTGTGATATCGTTTGGAGATTAAAAACACTTCTCCCGTATATGTTTCGTCATACGCTCTAGAACACGCATGTTTTAAATGACTTATGCGTACGTGGTTTGAGTTTGCCATTGTTCTTGATCTGTGCGAAGTATGTAGACAGTCTGACGGTTTCTTGATTGTCTTCGTTGACGTCGGATGGAGCCATGTCTATGGTCCGGTGATAGGTTTGGATATAACTATCAGCCATGCTCTGTAACACTGGTAGGTACTCGTAATGCTCCTTGTGTGTAAAATAACGATTTAGTTTCTTCTTGAGTGTCAATATTGCTCTCTCCGAAGTTGACGCCTTCGTCTCGTTCTGCGTTGGGAGTACTTGATTTCGTATTATTTCATGACTGCTTGTACCTTTTTTGCACGGAACTCTTGACCTGAAATAATAGAAAATGCATATGTAATACACATCAATATAATACATAGAGGATAGTTTTACATACATGTAGGAATGCTTTACTAAATAGATTTTGAATAATAAGCATATGCATTACCTTTATCGGTAATGCGTTTGGATGGTGACCGTTCAGATTTGATGAAGAAAGGCTGTGGCAACTTCGTGTCCGGTCTTGGCATTTAGGGGATGTAACCAAACTTGTTTGCTGAATGTGTCTATGATTAATAGCACATATGTATAGTCTCGATTCCATTTCGCATATTTCACCATGTCCATTAGGTCTGCCATCCATAAATTGTCCTTTCCTGCACTGATCACGTGGTTTCGTTGAAAGCGTCGTCTCACGGATTTATGTTGGCTACATGACTATTGTAAAAATTGTCGTATCCTATGCATTCCTAGTTTGTATTTTCCCTTTCACTGTACAACTTTGTACAATTTCTGAGGACCAGTATAACTTTACAGGGTGTACAGGATCATAGTAAATAGTCTTTAAATTATCCACCAACGGAGTCATGTCTGCACACGTCGATGGCATATGTACAAATGAAGTGATTTGTCTCTGTGACACATACTTATTGTTCCTCGGCATAGCTGCTTTCATCTTCACTTTCGACATTACTGTCTCCGTCTTCTGTCAAATAAATCCTGGAATTGAGGCTTATGTTTGCGCAGGACTCGTTTTACTGCCGAAGTTAGACTGACGCACTTTGTACGAAGCGATTCGATTTCCGATACGATATTTCGGTGTAGGTTACTTGTCTCGAAAGTTGTCGACATATTGATCGTGTAACTGGCTATTTTTGTCTTCTTCCCTAACTGTGGGCCTTTTCCAAAGTTTGAGATAGTCCTCGTTATCTTCAACATCTTCATAGCTGTCAATACGTTCCAGTTTTCTCATGTTTAAAACATGTTCACCGTTGTCACTCTCTTCTAGCATTCTCTTTTTAGTCAATGGCTCTTCATTCTCAGGACACGCCCCACGTTTAATGTGTCGTTGCACATCGTGCGTTGTGTCGAACAATAGTCCACAATCATCGCGAGCGGTGCTTCCATTATCAGCCATGTTATATGATGCTTCTTTGCTCGAATATTTGCTTCATCGATGTGCACTGTTTGAGTTTCAACTGACGAATGAGTGTCTGTGTATATGTTGTCTTCTTTTATAGGTGCACTGTTTTGCCCTACCCACGTGACGTCATGTCTTAATATGTCCGTTTCCGAGGTAAACGGCTTTAAGTCCACAAACAAATAGCCATACGGGTGTTTGATGGCTTTTTCAAACGATTTCAAGAATGTGTCCGTATGGCCAGGGTACATCTGTCGAACAAGTGGGCAGACTGACTGTCAATAGGATTGTTGAATAGAACTAGATAGTGACAGTTTCTCCTCTGAGTTGGGTTCATGCTCGCGTCTAGATTCGTGTGGCTGGATTGAGAGGACACTAATACATCTATGACTCGAACCTTCTGTAAACAGATCAGTAATACGTTGATCTTTGCCACAAATCGACATTAAGTCATCCAATACCAGAAATCGTCATCCACTAAATCCACCGGAATTCCTGGTTGTACAAACTCTACAGCGGGTAAAACTGTATCCTTAATGACGTCATACAGCGGTTGCCATCTTTTGTATAACCACAACATTCTCTGTATCTTGGGTTGAATTCTAGAAGTATGGTTCTGTAACAAGTTCTTCACAAAGGTTGTCTTTCCACAGGCTGAAATATATGACATAGTATAAGTCATCAAATATACTACAGACATAGAATGATACTATATGTAAATATATTAAACAAAATGTGGCAAACAATAAGACAAGTCGATTACCTGTGGGTCTCGAAATCATCATGGTGAATGGATGCTGCAACATCACTGTTGGCGATCCCTGTGACGAATGGATGCTGCAACATCACTGTTGGCGATCCCTGTGACGAATGGATGCTGCAACATCACTGTTGGCGATCCCTGTGACGAATGGATGCTGCAACATCACTGTTGGCGATCCCTGTGACGAATGGATGCTGCAACATCACTGTTGGCGATCCCTGCGACGAATGGATGCTGCAACATCACTGTTGGCGATCCCTGTGACGAATGGATGCTGCAACATCACTGTTGGCGATCCCTGTGACGAATGGATGCTGCAACATCACTGTTGGCGATCCCTGTGACGAATGGATGCTGCAACATCACTGTTGGCGATCCCTGTGACGAATGGATGCTGCAACATCACTGTTCTGTGACGAATATTATATGTGTTAAACTGGTTGTAGATAAATCATATTATTACATGATTTTCTTACAAGACGATTAACACATTTGTCATATGCAATATGTAATAAAACAGTTGGAAACTACTGCTGTTAGTTGTCAATATTGACTTTCGCCACCTACATATGATTATATTCCTGTTTAACAGAGCGTTGATATATAATAGTTGAGCGCTGAAGAAACCCATCATGGAATAACGAAAAGAGTACTATGGGTCGGGATCCGAACCCACAACCTATCTACTTACTGTGCAGAGGCTCCGAGATACGGAAGTCCCAATCGAACTATATATATGACAACTATCGCATAACTCAACAGCATAAGTGTATACATATATGAAAAACAAACAATATTTGCACGAAATGTTATTATTGTCATATATAAATAGTAATGTATTATATAAATACATTAGTCTATTTAATATACGACATCATTGATTTACCATGTACTATATATATTTGTCATATGCATATCGTCTGCTATTATTTTCGCGCCTAAAATATCAAATCTATTTTCGCTCGGGAATGAATTAATTATCGGGACTTGTGGCACAGTTGTTCAATTTTAAAAGGCCGAATCTTTTGATGTGCGGAAAATCTTAATAATATTAGGTAACTTAGCAGATGTTACAGCGTCTTCAAGTCTAGATGACCATCGCTGGTCTGTATATAAGAAACGGAATTTATTTATACCAAAGCAGGTACACAAAGGAACGGTTGGTTGCGTGATCTCGAAATAAGATACAGAATTAACTATTTCTATGGTACTTAGAAGAGTATAGACATTAAGAGAAAGATAACTTATGAAAGTTAATTGAGTATTTAAAAATAAGTACAAGTTATAAGATTATTCAGCCGAGATATGGAACATATTTAGTTCCGGTGAATATAATCTATTATTGTGAGACGAAGGTTATTGAAGCGGAAACATTGATGAGATTGTATGAAGAGAGTAATTACTGATTAAAGAGATTAGAGCTTATCGGGACAATTAGCGATAAGCGACTAAATTCTGACTTAAAGAAATAAAATAAAAGTTGAATTAAGCAGAGATATATGCATGAGATATAACACAGAAATAAAGAAAATACGGAAGAATAATATTATATATAAGAAAGACAAAACCACTGTGTTGTGTTATTATTGTGAGACCGAAGATACAAATACCCTTAGACAACTCCAGCGGATCTATGATAGGTTAGACCCTGGCAGGAGCTCAACTGAGACATTGAGATATAAATAGAAGTGTGGGTCACGAAACCACTGGGGGCTCGTCAGCCACGAACATTTGGGTACAACGTGTCCGCCGCAACGTCTACCTATAGAAGTCAAATGTACCTGCACCGGCGGCTTTCTATTGAATATAGTGCGGGTTCAAGATCTATAGAGACGGCCTTAACTAACTACTATCACCTTCTAAGAAGAGTTATATTGTTGAATGGAAGCGAAAGCTATACAGAAGAAGGAAATATCTTCATCTTCTTGGAGATGCAAAACGTTATTAAAAATACTCGATTCTAATTGTTATTCTTCGGAAATTAAACTTGAATACATGACCTATTGCTTAAAATCGACCATTTTACTGTCGCCCCTGTTCTTTTATATGAATGTTGAGTTACTGTTTTGAAATAACATTAGTGATTTACCCAGGTCTGTGAAGTTGGCTTGTAGATGGTAGTTGGTTATTGAGATGTGTATTGGCGAATACACAGCCAGGTGTTTATTCAGATGTTTATTCAGATGTTAATTCGCGAATACATACCTAGATGTTTATTCAGATGTTTATTGGCGAATACACAGCCAGCTATGTATTCAGATGTTTATTGAGATGTTAATTGGTGAATACACAGCCAGGTGTTTATTCATATGTTTATTCAGATGTTAATACGCGAATACATACCTAGATGTTTATTGAGATGTTTATTGGCGAATACACAGCCAGCTATGTATTCAGATGTTTATTCAGATGTTAATTCGCGAATACATACCTAGATGGTTATTGAGATGTTTATTGGCGAATACACAGCCAGCTATGTATTCAGATGTTTATTCAGATGTTAATTCGCGAATACATACCTAGATGTTTATTGAGATGTGTATTGGCGAATACACAGCCAGGTGTTTATTCAGATGTTTATTCAGATGTTAATTCGAGAATACATACCTAGATGTTTATTGAGATGTTTATTGGCGAATACACAGCCAGCTATGTATTCAGATGTTTATTGAGATGTTAATTGGCGAATACACAGCCAGGTGTTTATTCAGATGTTTATTCAGATGTTAATTCGCGAATACATACCTAGATGATTATTGAGATGTTTATTAAGATGTGTATTGGCGAATACACAGCCAGGTATTTATTCAGATGTTTATTCAGATGTTTATTCGCGAATACATACCTAGATGGTTATTGAGATGTTTATTGGCGAATACACAGCCAGCTATGTATTCAGATGTTTATTGAGATGTGTATTGGCGAATACACAGCCATGTGTTTATTCAGATGGTTATTCAGATGTTCATTCGCGAATACATACCTAGATGGTTATTGAGATGTTAATTGGCGAATACACAGCCAGGTGTTTATTCAAAAGTGTATTTGCGTGAAATTCACTCAACTTCAAATATTAAGGGAGATTTAAGGGAGAAAGATAGTAATGTGGAATAAAGTGTGTTAGTATAAGTGATGTATGCCACACAGGATTGTGTAGTTTTAATTTCTTATCCCCCGGCCCTTCCGTCTGAAATTAATTTGTTCCAGTACATAACTAATGCTAAGATCATTATTATTCAAAGCTGTAACAATAAGTCATACCTTATTTATGACCCAACTGGATACAGTACCTACCTGAATCATACGTATTCACGTAGGTGTGGGTATCTGTTATAGAATAAGACAACAGTTTGACTAATTGCTTTCTGTGAGTTGCACAGTATGGCAAGTTCGAATCTTTCATTTTTTTAAATTATCATAGATTAGAGTGTCAGCTAATATAAAGCCATATGGGTAGTATACCATCCTCTTTTAATGTTTAATATTTTTTGGACTAGACACATATTAGTTTTTCCGACATTAACATGATTTAGGACAATATATACGTATGTCCGTCTGTACGCGAATGTTAATGTTAATCATCAATTATAACCAAACGGTCGCACATTTCTCGTGTAATTCACTCAACTTCAAATATTTAGGGAGACTTAAGGGAGAAAAATATTACAATGGGATAAAGTGAATCGAAACATGTGATTAGTGTCCTAAAGGACTGTTGGGTACTAATTCCGTATTCAACTGCCGTTTCTTCGGAATTAATGCGCCTGTACCATAAAAATCACTAAAAATCGCTATTGTTACATACTAATATAACATCAGTTCAGATCTTATTTGTGACCCTATTTGATATAGCACCACCTGATGCATAGGTGTTCACGTTGGTATGTATCATATGTGACCAAATCCATGTTCATAGGTGGACACAAGGAGTTCAGGGAGCTCGCAGAGTATGGCAATCCATGTTCACATGTTTCATTTTTACTACATTATGATATAATTTAAGATTATTTAAGGTCCGTGGGATACCTAAGCTACATGTTTGATACGTGTTCACGTATTAGCAGATGTTGGGCATAGACTAAGACCACCACTGTGTTTCTAGGTACACTCTTTAAGCTCAAGGAGCTCGCAGAGTATGCCAAAGTAAGTTCAACATTAGAAATACACAAGCTCGATCCTGGGTTGGGCTGCCATGCAAGTCCCTGGGATCTCAATAGTGCACCTGTATACACGGGGGTGGTCTTGTTCTATAGATAACACCAATACATACATTATCATTTGTCAAATATATAGGTCTTGAACCCATATGAACTCTGAACCCTCGAAAACCACTCAAAACACTAAACAATCACAAGTTCGATCCTTGGTTGTGATACTTTGCAAGGTCCTTGGTCAACAGTAGTCAACCAATGACCCTCCAGATGGTCTTACTACATAGTCACTACTCATACCTACATAATTATGTATTACATTTATAGGTGATACACCCATGGGGACTTGAACCCCCTAAAATCCCATTGCCAAGAGTAATAACATGAAGGTTCGAACCAAGGTGGCCATACTTTGCCTCCCCACTGAGACCTCACTTATCCACCTGTGGCACACGGGATGGTCTAGTTCTGTAGGAACCATCTGTTCCTACGTAATGATATATCAAACTTACAGTTGGTACGCCCATAGGGGTTTGAACCTCCTGAATCCCCATAGTCTGTAGGTAGAACCTAGGTGGCCATGCTTTGCCACCCACTGAGACCGGACGGTCAAGTTCTGTAGGAATTATTCATACATACCTAACCATGTATAACACTTAAAGGTGATACACCAATAGGGGCTTGAACCCTCGTAAAACCCATTGTCAAGCAAGAGAAAATGAATGTTGGAACATGTGTGGCCCTACTCTGCCATCATCTGAGACCTCATTGGTCGAAATATGACCATCTGGGTTGTATTGTTCTGTAGGTAACATCCATACCTACACAACCAAGTATCACACTTATAGGTTATATGCCCATATGGGCTTGGGCCCCATTAAAACATATTGCATATGTCAATAAAGTATTCAATAGAGCACACAATTCAAGTTCTGTCTTGTATGGGCATACTCTGCCAGCAGCTCCTGGCACCTCAGTGGTCAACCTATAACCATGGGGATAGTTTTTTTCTGGTAGGTATCACCCATACCTACATAACCAAGTATCACACTTATAGGTTATATGCCCACGTGGGCTAGGGCCCCATGAAAACGTATCGCTTATTTCAATAAAGTATTCAATAGAGCACACTATTCAAGCGCTGTCCTGTGTGGGCATACTCTGCCAGCTCCTGGCACCTCAGTGGTCAACCTATAACCATGGGGATAGTCTTGTTCTGTAGACAATACCCATACATACATGACCATGTGTCGCAAATATAGGTTATTCGCCCATATGGGCTCGAATACTTAAACTACTAATCAAATCATTAAACAAATATACAAGTTCGATCGTGTTTCTGGAAGCTCTACAAGTTCTTGATATCTCATTGGTCGACCAATGACCTTCTGGATGGTCTCGTACTGTAGTAACCACCTATTACAACGTAATTATATATCAAACTTACAGTTGGTACGCCAATAGGGGTCTGAACCTCCTGAATTCCCATAGCCTATATGTAGAAAATGAAAGTTCGAACCTTAGGTGGCCATGCTTTGCCACCCACTGAGACATGACGTATCCACCTGTGGCACATATGATGGTAAAGTTCTGTAGGTAGTATTCATACATACCTAACCATGTATAACACTTATAGGTGATACACCCATAGGGGCTTGAACACTCGTAAAACAGTTTGCCAAGCGCGAGAAAATGAATGTTAGAACCTGAGTGGCCCTACTCTATCAGCATCTGAGACCTCATTGGGCCACATATGACTGACTATCTGTGTTGTTTTATTTAACTATCCTCATGGTTATAGGTTGACCACTGAGGTGCCAGGAGCTGCTGGCAGAGTATGCCCATACAAGACAGAACTTGAATTGTGTGCTCTATTGAATACTTTATTGACATATGCAATATGTTTTAATGGGGCCCAAGCCCATATGGGCATATAACCTATAAGTGTGATACTTGGTTGTGTAGGTATGGATGTTACCTACAGAACAATACAACCCAGATGGTCATATTTCGACCAATGAGGTCTCAGATGATGGCAGAGTAGGGCCACACATGTTCCAACATTCATTTTCTCTTGCTTGACAATGGGTTTTACGAGGGTTCAAGCCCCTATTGGTGTATCACCTTTAAGTGTTATACATGGTTAGGTATGTATGAATAATTCCTACAGAACTTGACCGTCCGGTCTCAGTGGGTGGCAAAACATGTCCACCTAGGTTCTACCTACAGACTATGGGGATTCAGGAGGTTCAAACCCCTATGGGCGTACCAACTATAAGTTTGATATATCATTACGTAGGAACAGATGGTTCCTACAGAACTAGACCATCCCGTGTGCCACAGGTGGATAAGTGAGTTCTCAGTGGGAAGGCAAAGTATGGCCACCTTGGTTCGAACCTTCATGTTATTACTCTTGGCAATGGGATGTTAGGGGGTTCAAGTCCCCATGGGTGTATCACCTATAAATGTAATACCTAATTATGTAGGTATGAGTAGTGACTATGTAGTAAGACCAATCTGCTAATACGTGACCAGGTTTCAAACATGTAGCTTAGGTTTTCCACGGACCTTAAATAATCTTAAATTATATCATAATGTAGTAAAAATGAAACATGTGAACATGGATTGCCATACTCTGCGAGCTCCCTGAACTCCTTGTGTCCACCTATGAACATGGATTTGGTCACATATGATACATACCAACGTGAACACCTATGCATCAGGTGGTGCTATATCAAATAGGGTCCCAAATAAGATCTGAACTGATTAGTATGTAACAATAGCTATTTTTAGTGATTTTTATGGTACAGGCGCATTAATTCCGAAGGAACGGCAGTCGAATACGGAATTAGTACCCAACAGTCCTTTAGGACACTAATCACATGTTTCGATTCACTTAATCCCATTGTAATATTTTTCTCCCTTAAGTCTCCCTAAATATTTGAAGTTGAGTGAATTACACGAGAAATGTGCGACCGTTTGGTTATAATTGATGATTAACATTAACATTCACGTACAGACGGACATACGTATATATTGTCCTAAATCATGTTAATGTCGGAAAAACTAATATGTGTATAGTCCAAAAAATATTAAACATTAAAAGAGGATGGTATACTACCCATATGGCTTTATATTAGCTGACACTCTATAATAATTTAAAAAAATGAAAGATTCGAACTTGCCATACTGTGCAACTCACAGAAAGCAATTAGTCAAACTGTGGTCTTATTCTATAACAGATACCCACACCTACGTGAATACGTATGATTCAGGTAGGTACTGTATCCAGTTGGGTCATAAATAAGGTATGACTTATTGTTACAGCTTTGAATAATAATGATCTTAGCATTAGTTATGTACTGGAACAAATTAATTTCAGACGGAAGGGCCGGGGGATAAGAAATTAAAACTACACAATCCTGTGTGGCATAAATCACTTATACTAACACACTTATTCCACATTACTATCTTTCTCCCTTAAATCTCCCTTAATATTTGAAGTTGAGTGAATTTCACGCAAATACACTTTTGAATAAACACCTGGCTGTGTATTCGCCAATTAACATCTCAATAACCATCTAGGTATGTATTCGCGAATGAACATCTGAATAACCATCTAGGTATGTATTCGCCAATTAACATCTCAATAACCATCTAGGTATGTATTCGCGAATTAACATCTCAATAAACATCTGAATACATAGCTGGCTGTGTATTCGCCAATAAACATCTCAATAAACATCTAGGTATGTATTCGCGAATTAACATCTGAATAAACATCTGAATAAACACCTGGCTGTGTATTCGCCAATTAACATCTCAATAAACATCTGAATACATAGCTGGCTGTGTATTCGCCAATAAACATCTCAATAAACATCTAGGTATGTATTCGCGAATTAACAGCTGAATAAACATCTGAATAAACACCTGGCTGTGTATTCGCCAATACACATCTCAATAAACATCTGAATACATAGCTGGCTGTGTATTCGCCAATAAACATCTCAATAACCATCTAGGTATGTATTCGCGAATTAACATCTGAATAAACATCTGAATAAATACCTGGCTGTGTATTCGCCAATACACATCTCAATAAACATCTGAATACATAGCTGGCTGTGTATTCGCCAATAAACATCTCAATAAACATCTAGGTATGTATTCGCGAATTAACATCTGAATAAACATCTGAATAAATACCTGGCTGTGTATTCGCCAATACACATCTCAATAAACATCTGAATACATAGCTGGCTGTGTATTCGCCAATAAACATCTCAATAAGCATCTAGGTATGTATTCGCGAATTAACATCTGAATAAACATCTGAATAAATACCTGGCTGTGTATTCGCCAATTAACATCTCAATAACCAACTACCATCTACAAGCCAACTTCACAGACCTGATTTACCCTCCGTTATTACTATAGGTTTTATAACTAGAAAGGTTTAGATTTCGTTTATCTTGGCATCTGCCAACGATTTCCATTAAGAAATATTGTAATGCTATATTGACGTACATGTGATATGTACCACATATGTGCATGGATTCTAAGTAAAATATAAACAACAGAATATATTATTAAATCTATTTATCTTGTATGTGTTGTTGCCAGTATGGTTGGTTATTTCAACCTATTCTATTAATTCGAACATTAACTATCTTTATATCGGTGAAAGAGACCAGACACTAGATATCTGGATATTAGTACACCATCATGAATATGTGATACATGTAATTATATCGTTTGAAGACGTACATCTATCATTTAACATATTATTATATATATTTTGATAATTAGTCAACGAGTTCATCACTATATATAAATACTAGTAACTGTACAGTAAGTAAGTATTGGGTCGATTATTTATATTCTAGTAATTATGCTCTAAACAAATTTTATTATGTTATGCACAAACTCCGTTATGCTCTGTACACACTACACTATGCTCTGTACAAACTTCGTTATGCTCTGTACACACTACGCTATGCTATGTAAAAACTACGCTATGTTATGTACAAACTAGACTATGCTCTGTACAACTACACTATGCTCTGTACAAACTACGCTATGTTATGTACAAACTACACTATGCTCTGTACAAACTAGACTATGCTCTGTACAAACTACACTATGCTCTGTACAAACTACGCTATGTTATGTACAAACTACACTATGCTCTGTACAAACTTCACTATGCTCTGTACAAACTACGCTATGTTATGTACAAACTACACTATGCTCTGTACAAACTACACTATGCTCTGTACAAACTTCGTTATGCTCTGTACAAACTACACTATGCTCTGTACAAACTCCGTTATGCTCTGTACAAACTACACTATGCTCTGTACAAACTACACTATGCTCTGTACAAACTTCGTTATGCTCTGTACAAACTACACTATGCTCTGTACAAACTCCGTTATGCTCTGTACAAACTACACTATGCTCTGTACAAACTACACTATGCTCTGTACAAACTTCGTTATGCTCTGTACAAACTACACTATGCTCTGTACAAACTCCGTTATGCTCTGTACAAACTACACTATGCTCTGTACAAACTACACTATGCTCTGTACAAACTTCGTTATGCTCTGTACAAACTACACTATGCTCTGTACAAACTCCGTTATGCTCTGTACAAACTACACTATGCTCTGTACAAACTACACTATGCTCTGTACAAACTTCGTTATGCTCTGTACAAACTACACTATGCTCTGTACAAACTCCGTTATGCTCTGTACAAACTCCGTTATGTCAATACAACTACACTATGCTCTGTAAAACTACACTATGCTATGTACAAACTGCACTATGCTCTGTACAAACTACACTATGCTCTGTACAAACTACACTATACTATGTACAAACTACACTATGCTCTGTAAAAACTACACTATGCTCTGTACAAACTCAGTTATCTATGTAAACACTGCACTATGCTCCGTACAAACTACACTATGCTATGTACAAACTACAATATGCTCTGTACAAACTACACTATGCTCTGTACAAACTACACTATGCTCTGTACAAACTACGCTATGATCTGTACAAATTACACTATGCTCTGTACAAACTCCGTTAGGTTATGTACACACTGCACTAGGCTCTGTACAAACTACACTATGCCCTATACAAACTCCGATATGTTATGTACAAGCTCCACTATGCTGTGTACAAACTACAATATGCTCTGTACAAATTCCGTTTTGTTATGTACAAACTACACTATGCTCTGTTCAAACTACACTATGCTCTGTACAAACCATTATGCTCTGTACAAACTCCGTTGTGTTATGTACACACTGCACTATGCACTGTACAAACTGCACTATGTTATGTACAAACTGCACTATGTTCTGTACAAACTTCGCTATGGTATGTACAAACTGCACTATGCACTATACAAACTGCATTATGCTCTGTACAAACTGCACTATGCTCTGTACAATCTGCACCATGCTATGTACAAACTGCACTATGCTATGTACAAACTAAACTATGTTCTGTACAAACTTCGTTATGTTATGAACAAACTGCATTATGCTCTGTACAAACTACACTATGCTCTGTACAAACTGCACTATGCTCTGGTACAAACTGCATTATGCTCTGTACAAACTGAATTATGTTATGTACAAACTACACTATGTTCTGTACAAACTTCGTTATGTTATGTACAAACTGCATATGCTCTGTACAAACTACACTATGCTCTGGTACAAACTGCATTATGCTCTGTACAAACTTAGTTATGTTATGTACAAACTGCACTATGTTATGTACAAACTACACTATGCTCTGTACAAACTGCACTATGCTCTGGTACAAACCGCACTATGCTCTGTACAAATTACACTATGCTCTGTAAACACTGCACTATGTTATGTACAAACTACACTATGTTATGTACAAACAATACTATGTTCTGTCCAAACTGCACTATGCTCTGGTACAAACTGCATTATGCTCTGTACACAATTAGTTATGTTATGTACAAACTGCACTATGCTCAGTACAAACTGCACTATGCTCTGTACAAACTGCACTATGCTCTGTACAAACTACACTATGCTCTGTACAAACTGCACTATGTTATGTACAAACTACACTATGCTCTGTACAATCTGCACTATGCTCTGGTACAAACTGCACTATGCTCTGTACAAACTACAATATGCTCTGTACAAGCTGCACTATGTTATGTACAAACTACACTATGTTATGTACAAACTACACAATGCTCTGTACAAACTGCACTATGCTCTGGTTCAAACTGCATTATGCTCTGTACAAACTTAGTTATGGTATGTACAAACTGCACTATGCTCTGTACAAACTGCATTATGTTCTGTACAAACTGCACTATGCTCTGTACAAACTGCACTATGCTCTGTACAAACTGCACTATGTTATGTACAAACTTCGTTATGTTATGTACAAACTTAATTATGTTATGCACAAACTCCACTATGCTCTGTACACACTACACTATGCTCTGTACAAACTTCATTATGCTCTGTACACACTACGCTATGCTATGTAAAAACTACGCTATGTTATGTACAAACTAGACTATGCTCTGTACAACTACACTATGCTCTGTACAAACTACGCTATGTTATGTACAAACTACACTATGCTCTGTACAAACTAGACTATGCTCTGTACAAACTACACTATGCTCTGTACAAACTACGCTATGTTATGTACAAACTACACTATGCTCTGTACAAACTTCACTATGCTCTGTACAAACTACGCTATGTTATGTACAAACTACACTATGCTCTGTACAAACTACACTATGCTCTGTACAAACTTCACTATGCTCTGTACAAACTTCATTATGCTCTGTACAAACTCCATTATGCTCTGTACAACTCTTATTTGTACAAACTACACTATGCTCTGTACAAACTACACTATGCTCTGTACAAACTTCGTTATGCTCTGTACAAACTACACTATGCTCTGTACAAACTCCGTTATGCTCTGTACAAACTACACTATGCTCTGTACAAACTACACTATGCTCTGTACAAACTTCGTTATGCTCTGTACAAACTACACTATGCTCTGTACAAACTCCGTTATGCTCTGTACAAACTACACTATGCTCTGTACAAACTACACTATGCTCTGTACAAACTTCGTTATGCTCTGTACAAACTACACTATGCTCTGTACAAACTCCGTTATGCTCTGTACAAACTACACTATGCTCTGTACAAACTACACTATGCTCTGTACAAACTTCGTTATGCTCTGTACAAACTACACTATGCTCTGTACAAACTCCGTTATGCTCTGTACAAACTACACTATGCTCTGTACAAACTACACTATGCTCTGTACAAACTGCACTATGCTCTGTACAAACTGCACTATGCTCTGTACAAACTACACTATACTCTGTACAAACTACGCTATGCTCTGTACAAACTACATTATGTTCTGTACAAACTCCGTTATGCTATGTACACACTGCACTATGCTCCGTACAAACTCCGTTATGTTATGTACAAACTACACTATGCTCTGCACAAACTCCGTTATGTTATATACACACTGCACTATGCTCTGTACAAACTCCGTTATGTTATGTACAAACTGCACTATGCTCTGTGCAAACTACACTATGCTCTGTACAAACTCCGTTATATTATGTACACACTGCAGTATGCTCTGTACAAACTACACTATGCTCTGTACAAACTCAGTTATTTATGTAAACACTGCACTATGCTCTGTACAAACTACACTATGCTCTGTACAAACTCCGTTATGTTATATACACACTGCACTATGCTCTGTACAAACTCCGTTATGTTATGTACAAACTGCACTATGCTCTGTGCAAACTACACTATGCTCTGTACAAACTCCGTTATATTATGTACACACTGCACTATGCTCTGTACAAACTACACTATGCTCTGTACAAACTCAGTTATTTATGTAAACACTGCACTATGCTCTGTACAAACTACACTATGCTCTGTACAAACTACAATATGCTCTGTACAAACTACACTATGCTCTGTACAAACTACACTATGCTCTGTACAAACTACGCTATGATCTGTACAAATTACACTATGCTCTGTACAAACTCCGTTAGGTTATGTACACACTGCACTAGGCTCTGTACAAACTACACTATGCCCTATACAAACTCCGATATGTTATGTACAAGCTCCACTATGCTGTGTACAAACTACAATATGCTCTGTACAAATTCCGTTTTGTTATGTACAAACTACACTATGCTCTGTTCAAACTACACTATGCTCTGTACAAACTACATTATGCTCTGTACAAACTCCGTTGTGTTATGTACACACTGCACTATGCACTGTACAAACTGCACTATGTTATGTACAAACTGCACTATGTTCTGTACAAACTTCGCTATGGTATGTACAAACTGCACTATGCACTATACAAACTGCATTATGCTCTGTACAAACTGCACTATGCTCTGTACAATCTGCACTATGCTATGTACAAACTGCACTATGCTATGTACAAACTAAACTATGTTCTGTACAAACTTCGTTATGTTATGAACAAACTGCATTATGCTCTGTACAAACTACACTATGCTCTGTACAAACTGCACTATGCTCTGGTACAAACTGCATTATGCTCTGTACAAACTGAATTATGTTATGTACAAACTACACTATGTTCTGTACAAACTTCGTTATGTTATGTACAAACTGCATATGCTCTGTACAAACTACACTATGCTCTGGTACAAACTGCATTATGCTCTGTACAAACTTAGTTATGTTATGTACAAACTGCACTATGTTATGTACAAACTACACTATGCTCTGTACAAACTGCACTATGCTCTGGTACAAACCGCACTATGCTCTGTACAAATTACACTATGCTCTGTAAACACTGCACTATGTTATGTACAAACTACACTATGTTATGTACAAACAATACTATGTTCTGTCCAAACTGCACTATGCTCTGGTACAAACTGCATTATGCTCTGTACAAAATTAGTTATGTTATGTACAAACTGCACTATGCTCAGTACAAACTGCACTATGCTCTGTACAAACTGCACTATGCTCTGTACAAACTACACTATGCTCTGTACAAACTGCACTATGTTATGTACAAACTACACTATGCTCTGTACAAACTGCACTATGCTCTGGTACAAACTGCACTATGCTCTGTACAAACTACAATATGCTCTGTACAAGCTGCACTATGTTATGTACAAACTACACTATGTTATGTACAAACTACACAATGCTCTGTACAAACTGCACTATGCTCTGGTTCAAACTGCATTATGCTCTGTACAAACTTAGTTATGGTATGTACAAACTGCACTATGCTCTGTACAAACTGCATTATGTTCTGTACAAACTGCTCTATGCTCTGTACAAACTGCACTATGCTCTGTACAAACTGCACTATGTTATGTACAAACTTCGTTATGTTATGTACAAACTGCACTATGCTCTGGTACACACTGCATTATGTTCTGTACAAACTGAATTATGTTATGTACAAACTGCACTATGCTCTGTACAATCTGAATTATGTTATGTACAAACTGCACTATGCTCTGTACAAACTTCATTAAGCTATGTACAAACTATATTACGTTATGTACAAACTGCACTATGCTTTGTACAAACTTCATTATATTGTGTACAAACTGCACTATGCTTTGTACAAACTTCATTACATTATGTACAAACTATATTACGTTATGTACAAACTGCACTATGCTCTGTACAAACTGTACTATGCTCTGTACAAACTGCACTATGCTCTGTACAAACTACACTATGCTCTGTACAAACTGCACTATGCTCTGTACAAACTGCACAATGCTCTGTACAAACTTCATTATGTTATGCACAAACTGCAATATGCTCTGTACATACTGCATTATATTATGTACAAGCTGCACTATGCTCTGTACAAACTACACTTTGCTCTGTACAAACTACGCTATGCTCTGTTCAAACTATAGTATGCTCTGTATAAACTCCGTTATGTTATGTACACACTGCACTATGCTCTGTACAAACTGCGCAATGCTCTGTACAAATTACACTATGCGCTGTACAAACTAGACTATGCTCTGTACAAACTCCGTTATGTTATGCACAAACTACACTATGCTCTGCACAAACTGCATTATGCTCTGTACAAACTACACTATGCTCTGTACAAACCACGGTATGCTCTGTACAAACTCCGTTATGTTATGAACAAACTACACTATATTCTGTACAAACTACACTATGCTCTGTACAAACCACATTATTCTCTGTACAAAATGCACTATGCTCTGTACAAACTACGCTATGCTCTGTACAAACTACGCTATACTCTGTACAAACTACACTATGCGCTATACAAACTACACTATGCTCTGTACAAACTCCATTATGTTATGTACACACTGCACTAGGCTCTGTAAAGATTACACTATGCGCTGTACAAACTACACTATGCTCTGTACAAACTTCGTTATGTTATGTACACACTGCACTATGCTCTGTACAGACTACATTATCCTCTGTACAAACTACACTATGCTCTGTACAAACTCCATTATGTTATGTACACACTGCACTATGATCTATACAGACTACATTATGCTCTGCACAAACTACACTATGCTCTGTACGAACTCCGTTATGTTATGTACAAACTGCACTATGCTCTGTACAAACTTCATTATGTTATGTACAAACTGCATTATGCTCTGTACAAACTGCACTATGCTCTGTACAAACTGCACAATGCTCTGTACAATCTTCATTATGTTATGTACAAACTGCACTATGATCTGTACAAACTTCATTATGTTATGTACAATCTGCACTATGCTCTGTACAAACTTCATTATGTTATGTACAAACTGCACAATGCTCTGTACAAACTGCACTATGCTCTGTACAAACTTCATTATGTTATGTACAAACTGCACACTGCTCTGTACAAACTTCATTATGTTATGTACAAACTGCACTATGCTCTGTACAAACTGCACAATGCTCTGTACAACTTCATTATATTATGTACAATCTGCACTATGCTCTGTACAAACTTCATTATGTTATGTACAAACTGCACAATGCTCTGTACAAACTGCACTATGCTCTGTACAAACTTCATTATGTTATGTACAAACTGCACACTGCTCTGTACAAACTTCATTATGTTATGTACAAACTGCACTATGCTCTGTACAAACTGCACAATGCTCTGTACAACTTCATTATATTATGTACAATCTGCACTATGCTCTGTACAAACTTCATTATGTTATGTACAAACTGCACAATGCTCTGTACAAACTGCACTATGCTCTGTACAAACTTCATTATGTTATGTACAAACTGCACAATGCTCTGTACAAACTTCATTATGTTTTGTACAAACTGCACACTGCTCTGTCCAAACTGCACACTGTTCTGTACAAACTGCACAATGCTCTATACAAACTGCTCTATGCTCTGTACAAACTTCATTATGTTATGTACAAACTGCACAATGCTCTGTACAAACTTCATTATGTTATGTACAAACTGCACAATGCTCTGTACAAACTGCACAATGCTCTGTACAAACTGCACAATGCTCTGTACAAACTACACTATGCTCTGTAAAAACTTCATTATGTTATGTACAAACTGCACTATGCTCTGTACAAACTGCACAATGCTCTGTACAAACTACACTATGCTCTGTACAAACTTCATTATGTTATGTACAAACTGCACTATGCTCTGTACAAACTGCACTATGCTCTGTACAAACTGCCCAATGCTCTGTACAAACTTCATTATTTTATATACAAACTTCGTTATGTTATGCACAAACTTCACAATGCTCTGTACAAACTGCACAATGCTCAGTACACACTGCACAATGCTCTGTACAAACTGCACTATGCTCTGTACAAACTTCATTATGTTATGTACAAACTGCACAATGCTCTGTACAGCTTCAATATATTATGTACAAACTGCACTATGCTCTGCACATACTGCACTATGCTCTGTACAAACTTCATTATGTTATGTATACACAATATTACGTTAGGTACAAACTGCACTATGCTCTGTACAAACTGCACACTGCTTTGTACAAACTTCATTATATTATGTACAAACTATATTACGTTATGTCCAAACTGCACTATGCTCTGTACAAACTTCATTATGTTATGTACAAACTATATTACGTTATGTACAAACTGCACTATGCTCTGCACATACGCACTATGCTCTGTACAAACTTCATTATGGTATGTACAAACTATATTACGTTATGTACAATCTGCACTATGCTCTGTACAAACTGCACTATGCTCTGTACAAACTGCACAATGCTCTGTACAAACTTCATTATGTGATGTACAAACTGCACTATGCTCTGTACAAACTGCACAATGCTCTGTACAAACTTCATTATGTTATCTACAAACTGCACTATGATCTGTACAAACTTCATTATGTTATGTACAAACTGCACTATGCTCTGTACAAACTGCACACTGCTCTGTACAAACTACACAATGTTCTGTACAAACTGCACAATGCTCTGTACAAACTGCACATTGCTCTGTACAAACTTCATTATGTTATGTACAAACTGCACAATGCTCTGTACAAACTTCATTATGTTATGTACAAACTGCACTATGCTCTGTACAAACTTCATTATGTTATGTACAAACTGCACAATGCTCTGTACAAACTGCACACTGTTCTGTACAAACTGCACAATGCTCTGTACAAACTGCACTATGCTCTGTACAAACTTCATTATGTTATGTACAAACTGCACTATGCTCTGTACACACTTCATTATAGTATGTACACACGTCACTATGTTATGTACAAACGACACTATGTTATGTACACACTTCACTTTGTTATGTACAAACTGCATTATGTTATGTACAAACTGCACTATGGTCTGTACATACTTCATTATGCTATTTACAAACTTCACTATGGTCTGTACAAACTTCACTATTTCCGCTAGCTAGAACAAACCAGCCAAATTACCACTTCGTAAAGCTAGAAAATACAAGACAACTTACCACTTCCGCTAGCTAGAACATACAAGACAAATTACCACTTCCGCTAGCTAGAACATACAAGGCAAATTACCACTTCCACTATAGCTAGAACATACAAGACAACATGTCCGCTAGCTAGAACATACAAGACAACACTTCCGCTAGCTAGAACATACAAGACAACACGTCCGCTAGCTAGACCATACAAGACAACACGTCCGCTAGCTAGAACATACAAGACAACACGTCCGCTAGCTAGAACATACAAGACAACACGTCCGCTAGCTAGAACATACAAGACAACACGTCCGCTAGCTAGAACATACAAGACAACATGTCCGCTAGCTAGAACATACAAGACAACACTTCCGCTATAGCTAGAACATATAAGACAAATTACAACTTCAACCATAGACAGAAAATAAAAGACAAATTACCACTTCCGCTAGCTAGAAGATAAAAGACAAATTACCACTTCCACTAGCTAGAACATACAAGACAAATTACCACTTCCGCTATAGCTAGAACATACAAGGCAACACTTCCGCTAGCTAGAACATACAAGACAACACGTCCGCTAGCTAGAACATACAAGACAACACGTCCGCTAGCTAGAACATACAAGACAACACTTCCGCTATAGCTAGAACATATAAGACAAATTACAACTTCAAACAATGACAGAAAATAAAAGACAAATTACCACTTCCGCTAGGTAGAACATACAAGACAAATTACCACTTCCACTATAGCTAGAGCATAAAAGACAAATTACCAGTATAGATAGAACGTATTAGACAAATAACAATCATTTCGGCTAGCTAGAAAAATAAAGACAAATTACCATTTTCATTAGCTAGATCATTCAAGACAAATTACCACTTCCACAATAGCTAGAACATACAAGACAGATTACCATTTGCGCTAGGTAGAACATACAAGACAAATTACTATATCCGCTAGGTAGAGCATAAAATACAAATTACCACTTCCACTAGCTAGAACATACAAGACAAATTACCACTCCCGCTAGCTAGAACATACAAGACAAATGACCACTTCCGCTAGCTAGAACATACAAGACAAATTACCACTTCTGATAGCTAGAACATACAAGACAAATTACCACTTCCGCTAGCTAGAACATACAAGACAAATTACCACTTCAACCTTAGACAGAAAACAAAAGACAAATTACCACTTCCGCTAGCTAGAACATACAAGACAAATTACCACTTCCGCTAGCTAGAACATACAAGACAAATTACCACTTCGACTAGCTAGAACATACAAGACAAATTACCACGTCTGCTAGCTAGAACATACAAGACAAATTACCACTTCCGCTAGCTAGAACATACAAGACAAATTACCACTTCCGCTAGCTAGAACATACAAGACAAATTACAACTTCAACCTTAGACAGAAAACAAAAGACAAATTACCACTTCCGCTAGCTAGAACATAAAATACAAATTACCACTTCCACTATAGCTAGAACATACAAGACAAGTTACCACTTCCGCTAGCTAGAACATACAAGACAATTTACCACTTCCGCTAGCTAGAACATACAAGACAAATTACTACGTCCGCTAGATAGAGCATAAAATACAAATTACCACTCCCGCTAGCTAGAACATACAATACAAATTACCACTTCCGCTAGGTAGAACATACAAGACAAATTACCACTTCCACTAGCTAGAACATACAAGAACAATTACCACTACCACTAGCTAGAACATACACGACAAATTACCACTTCCACTAGCTAGAACATACAAGACAAATTACCACTTCCTCTATAGCTAGAACATAAATGACAAATTACCAATTCCACCATAGCTAGAACATACACGACAAATTACTACTTCCGCTAGCTAGAACATACAAGACAAATTACCACTTCTGCTAGCTAGAATATACAAGGCAAATTACTATTTCCGCTAGGTAGAGCATAAAATACAAATTACCACTTCCGCTAGCTAGAACATACAAGACAAATTACCACTTCCGCTAGCTAGAACATACAAGACACATTACCACTCCCGCTAGCTAGAACATACAAGAAAAATTACCACTTCCACTATAGCTATAACATACAAGACAAATTACCATTTCCGCTAGCTAGAACATACACGACAAATTACCACTTCCGCTAACTAGAACATACAAGACAAATTACCACTTCTGCTAGCTAGAACATACTAAACAAATTACTACTTCCGCTAGGTAGAGCATAAAATACAAATTACCACTGCAGCTAGCTAGAACATACATGATAACTTAGCACTTCCGCTAGCTAGAACATACAAGAAAAATTACCACTTCCACTATAGCTATAACATACAAGACAAATTACTATTTCCGCTAGCTAGAACATACACGACAAATTACCACTTCCACTATAGCTAGAACATAAACGACAAATTACCAATTCCGCCATAGCTAGAACATACAAGACAAATTACAACTTCCTCCATATATATAATATACAAGACAAATTACAACTTCCGTTAGCTAGAACATACTAGACACTAAACAACACCCGCTAGCTAGATAAAATACAACTTCTGTTGGATAGAACGTACTAGATACTACACAACATCCGCTAGCTAGATAAAGTACAACTTCTGTTGGATATAACGTACTAGATACTACACAACATCCGCTAGCTAGATAAAATACAACTTCTGTTGGATAGAACGTACTAGATACTACACAACATCCGCTAGCTAGATAAAATACAACTTATGTTGGATAGAACGTACTAGATACTACACAACATCCGCTAGCTAGATAAAATACAACTTCTGTTGGATAGAACGTACTAGATACTACACAACATCCGCTAGCTAGATAAAATACAACTTCTGTTGGATAGAACGTACTAGATACTACACAACATCCGCTAGCTAGATAAAATACAACTTCTGTTGGATAGAACGTACTAGATACTACACAACATCCGCTAGCTAGATAAAATACAACTTCTGTTGGATAGAACGTACTAGATACTACACAACATCCGCTAGCTAGATAAAATACAACTTCTGTTGGATAGAACGTACTAGATACTACACAACATCCGCTAGCTAGATAAAATACAACTTCTGTTGGATAGAACGTACTAGATACTACACAACATCCGCTAGCTAGATAAAATACAACTTCTGTTGGATAGAACGTACTAGATACTACACAACATCCGCTAGCTAGATAAAATACAACTTCTGTTGGATAGAACGTACTAGATACTACACAACATCCGCTAGCTAGATAAAATACAACTTCTGTTGGATAGAACGTACTAGATACTACACAACATCCGCTAGCTAGATAAAATACAACTTCTGTTGGATAGAACGTACTAGATACTACACAACATCCGCTAGCTAGATACAATACAACTTCTGTTGGATAGAACGTACTAGATACTACACAACATCCGCTAGCTAGATAAAGTACAACTTCTGTTGGATATAACGTACTAGATACTACACAACATCCGCTAGCTAGATAAAGTACAACTTCTGTTGGATAGAACATCTATACAACATCCGCTAGATAAAACGAAATACAACTTCAACTAATTAGAACATATTAGACGCAATACTATGTCTGTTAACTAAAACGTACTTCACAAAATATCACTTACGGTAGCCGCTATATAGCGTACTAGACAAAATGCATCTTTCGCTAGCTGCAAAGTACTAGAGAAGATTCAACGTCCGCCGCCGCATAACGTCCCTAACGAAACACAACTTCAGCTAGCTAGAATATACAAAACCAAATACAACTTCCCTTACATAGAACGTAGAAGATGACATATTATATACCTTTATCTAGCTATGGACAATATACAACTTACAAAGGAATTACAAACTTCTACTTCTAAACACAATACAAAATACGATATTTGACTATAGATCATTTCTGCTAGCTAGCGTATATGGAAAAATACCACCTCCATTATCTAGTCAATATTCAGCGTCTTCTACTTAGAACGTGCAAGGCAAATTACAACTTCCGCTAAAATTGAATTGCCATCTTCTCGTTATTTTGCCTCTTTCCTACCATTACTTTTTGCTCACATTTATATTCACATGACAAAATTAACCGTTCAAGCATAATTATTGTGAATTTGCAAACATTTGACACGGTTTTCACTCGTTAATTTTAGCAAGCCTTATTTATCAATGGATATGCGTCATACCCTCTATGATGTGATCATTCCGATTATCACCCTTGATTTAAATATTTGTTCCGATTGATTGCTGTTCCTTCACCCACCTACTCATTTCGCTGCTGGAAACATTATTGTTAATTTGAACGATTCCCATACTAGGTACTTTTATCACGACGGAATGTCCAGAATTAACAGCAACGACAACAACAAACCACACATCTTATGGATTCTATATTTATAATTCACTGATAGAATTTGTTTCATCCTTTAAGTATCTTGGAGTTCATCTATATAAAACGACGGCCATTTGAATCGTACGCTAACTCGAGTAGAACATCATACCTCGTGAACTTGGAAGAACTCCCATTATGTGTGACGTCGTAGAGTGTTAATGATTAATATTGGAGTAAACTATTAACTCTATATGATAGATCATTATTATTTAAAACATATACAATGTTGAAAATAGATGTTGATAATGGATAAAATTATTCTTGATCAGTGTGGTCTAACATATCTTTGGCACATCACTTTAATATGTTACTAAATATTCACCAATTCAAACAAAGACTACCGGAACTGGTATTCAACATTAAATAATTCAGCACGACTAGAAACATATTGTTTATTAAGCATTCTTTAACCTAATTGATTATGGATACCGTTCGAACAGTATTTGCAAAAAACATAGAGCCAGATCAGCCGCCATGGAACGTGTATCTGATATGGCTCTATACTGTTTGCTATTCAGATGATATTGCTAAAGACACGTGGCTATGTAGCAACCAACATATATCCTGATGAGCACACAGCGTCTCGCTGAGACTGATCTGGATCTATGTTGTTTGCAAAAGCCTTTAAATGTATCCAGAATGAAATAAGTATGAATCGTATATGGATATCATAACCGAACATGGAACATGGAACATGGAACATGGAACGTGGAACATGGAACATGGAACAGCACTAACTAAATTTAGGACATCATCACATGATCCTTTTATGGAAAAGGGACGCTACTTAAATTTACCAACGATTATATACTCAATGCAATATGAATATGATAGAACGTGAATTTCATTTCCTCTTAATATGCCCTAAATATATATAGGATCTTATGAGTGATAATTTTCATACCATATTTGATGAAACTCGGTTTGGAATTTTACTAATAAGCTCGCCTTTTACCTTTTTATCACATGCTCATAGAGCGTTCATTTTAATACATAATGTTGCTTTTTGTAGCGTTAATTGTCAGCACAAATTGTCATGACGTCACTAAATTGTCATGACGTCATAATAAATCAGTAAAGCAGCGTTATACTTATGTTGTAAAAAGCGTTATAATTGTGTCGAAACATTTTTCGTCGTTTGTCTTACCATTCATGTTATCTTATGAAATATGAATACCTTAAAGTTTAATGTACAAATCATACAGATTATTCGCTCAACCAATTCGAATCCTTACATGTGCTATTACACGTGTGTACATATAAGACACATGGCTTCATAAGTGTGGGATTGATATGTTAAAGCTCGTATTTTCCAGTGATATCTTCTACATCGACTTCCATCGACTAGTTTGCAATGAGGAGCAAGCGAAAGAATAGCGAATTTATTGCTTTCAAACTAATTTCTACAGATGATGATTTGAGACAGACAGTCTTGCATTCATTGCTCCAGCTCATCATTTGATCCCATATATGTGTGTCACCATGGGTAATGGATCCACAGTTTGTGATGGCTTTGCTACCACGATTCTCCATGTCTGTTACCATGGGTAATGGATCCACAGTTTGTGATGGCTTTGCTACCACGATTCTCCATGTGTGTCACCATGTGTAATGGATGCACAGTTTGTGATGGCTTTGCTACCACGATTCCACAGTTTGTGATGGCTTTGCTACCACGATTCTCCATGTCTAAAATGTCACCCTTTACCTGTCCATGCATTATTTGCTTCATATCAGTGCTTTTTCTGGTGTGCTGAATGGATTAGCATGTACTAGTCCTTTAGCTGGGTTATAGCGTGTTCCTTGTGGGTACTTCTAGCACGAGGAGTTTGATGGTGCTTTTTGTTGTTGCACGGTCGGTCATGTTAAACAGGTGTTCAGCGTCTCTAACGAGATGTGTGAGTTCTGGTGAGTTTAGACAGTACTTCAGTAAAGCCTGTGGATCTGTAATTATTCCACTTTATGGCAGGACACCATCACTCTTGTGCATTTTGCTGACATATCTTTGTGCTTGATAAAATCTGTATGGATTGCAAGTTGTGGTAACTGTATATTCGCCATTCTGGAGTACCTCTCATATCTATGGATAATTAGCATGATGCTGATGCATGTGGGCAGTGTATTCCGAACGTTTTCCTGATCACAGCAAAGAAATATATATCCCCTCTATGGAACCAAGATGCAAGACACAATTATGTGTACGTACTTTGAATGAAATCCAGGCATTTTGCGACTTCTTTCATGCATACCGGACCCATGCATGCATTACATTGTTCCTGTCAAACTCTGCCAAGTTTAGTTTCAAATCCTCTAGTACTCTTAGAAGTTCAGTAAGTGTCTGAGGTACATCAAGTCCGTTAGCGCTACACCCACGTCTACGATTGCTGTCAAATGCAGCGTTATTTGATTAGCCATTAAGATGTGTGCAACAGTAATGCTACTGTGGAACCCAACTGTCACCCATGCCTCTACCAGACCACTGTTGTCCAGGGTGGCACCAAGGCATCTTAAGGCACACACCACTGTATGACATTTACAAGGGCTAGGGATCAATTTGACAAACGGTAGGTCCATGAAAGATAACATACACACTCGTGTGTGCAAGTCCATGTCTAGCCACATGAGAATTGGTTCGTTGCTGTCATTTCTTTCTTATCAACTGTTTTATTGATATCATAGAGTTGGAGACATTTTATGCAGTTATAGTCATGGTTGTCCACACATGCGCTGTTGAATTAGTCAGTGGGAGTAGATGAACCCTGTCCAAATGAAGGGTGTCTTGGCTGGATGGGGGGGGGGAGGATATATTTAAATTATAGGCAGGCCAAACTGGTATTGGTATGTATATATTATTCCCTTACTGTTGCACATGTGACAACTCATACATTTACTTTAACGGCATTACATTATATCATGTGTATCGAAGTGATGTTTCATTTTTGATGTGTTCACCTCTCGCACCACCTCTCGCGTCACCTCTCGCACACCTCTAGCACCACATCTCGCACAACCTCTCACACCCCAAATATTGCTATGTGTACACTTTTTATTTAGATTTACAAATTCATGCTACTTTTATGGTGATTATATATATTGATAATTGTTTCTATGCAATGTTGAGAAAATTATTATACCTAATTTGAAAGAGAGTTTTAATTAAGATACATATATATATTAAATTATATTTTTTTGCGGGTAGTACAAAGCTACATACAGAGCTCAATTACATAAGCTGATCTGGTTATTCACATGCATGATGCACTACTGGGCTGCAGTGTTGCAGATAATTGTATTATCCCTTCTTATGCCATGATATAGTTCCATTGAGAGGCTGTGTAGCAAAATGAAAGAAACTTTATATACTACTGTGTATATTATCAATGGATTTACTGTCATATCATTGGAAGGATTATTGGGTGAAGTTAGGCTAAATAGGACTAAGTATGTACATGGAAGCTAAGCGACAGTGTCATCTTATTATATATGTACTATATGGGATATTTCACGTATATTTCATTGAAATCCGACAAGTGTTATGTGATTTAGATTTATCAGATAGATACACTTTGTTCTCCATATTAGTATATTTAATCCCAGGGCCTGCAATCTAACCAGCCGATACACTCGCCTGATAAGCGCATGGAAACCCCGTGTACTCAGTCATCCCAGAAGTGCATTTAGCTCGCCAACACAGTAACACGGATCAGTTCTCCAGATGAGGTCACTAGAATGTAAACTCAGAACACGCGACAGCTGGTTATGATACAGTTATTGGCTTATTGAATAATTTGTCGTATATAGGGGTATGTCGATACTGTGTCTGAACACATATCCGAAACATATGTGTAACGAATAAGTTAATGCAGTGCTGTTTTATAAAATCTTGATCACAATAATTCTAGTGATTTGTTGATTAGATCAAGTATAGTTTCATATGTCTTCATGTGAAATATGTCAATGTTATTTATAAGAATAACAGTCGCACTTACGATCTATATTATGTGGGTATATTATTGATTTGCAAAGGTTGGTACCAGTCTGTGTGTATTTAGACCGTGTACTGTATCTTATATCCAAGAATAACGGTAGCTTGTGTCAGGTTTGAATTACGACAAGGGTATGATCAATTGCATACTAGTAGATCGGGCAGAATTAGTCCTAATTCGATCGTAGTAGCCAGGGGGATACTATTTCCTTAATAGTGTAACCGCTTCAAGCACTCACCAGGGGTTATGGGAGGGACATCTCAGTGGCCTTGGTCAGGTTCGGCTTGGAAGAGAACTCTAGAGGAAGAGTTGTTTGTGGCACGGGCAGATTGGATGATCCAGCCAGCGTGAGCTGGTGGGGCCGCCATATACTGGAGGTTTCAAACGGTGATTAGGCAGGCAGTCTAGCATCAAGTCAGTCGGTAGATTGACAACTGCAGGAAGTATCGTGTATCGTTCCTCATCCGCATATGTGTGATCGGAGTAATCAAATATGTGTTAATGGGAGCATTAGCCGAAGTGAATCAAATTAGCTTAAATATTCGCTGTGACCGGCATCAGTAGCCGACGTGTATTATGATGCATCAAATTAGATGTTATTAGTAATAGTGCCGACCCGGCTTTCTTTTCGTGTCTTATACGTATGTTCTGTTGGTTGTATGTAGTTGTAGGGGGAAACTCGCTTGCTATGGGGTACCAGGGCGGGTCAGGCTATAATTAAAGATCAAATTCACAAGTACTGCTCATTAAATGACAATATACACTCGGCAAGTATCAAACTCCGATGTACCATACTTAACATTTCCAATAGTGGTGTTGGATTCGGGAACCTAAGCATAAATTATTAAGTCTCACAAATCTGTATAGGGCAGTCGTCTTTGCCGACATCCCTATACGGGTGGGAACTGTGGAGCTATCTTATATCCGCCAATATCCTTGAAATCGAACGTGCCCATAGATTTTGCATAGCATATATTCAACGCCTACCATTGTTCACTAATAATCAGGCGTCACTCAGCTGTCTGGGCCTTGTTCCGATTGAAACAGAAATAAATTACAAGAAACTCCAGTTTCTAGGTCAACTTGCCCGACTCCCCTGCCAATACCTCTCGAAACGTATCTTTATAAACAGGTTGGCCCGCTATAAATCTTGCATTGACAGACAAAGCCTTGGGTTTATTCATGATGTGCTTGGATTACTTAGAAAGTATGATCTCATGCATTATGTAGATATCTTTATTGAAACTGCATACTTTCCATCGAAATATCAATGGAAATATATTCTTAAACGGAATGTATATGGAATTGATCCCGAAAAAGGTACTATATCATCATGTAGCTCCGTGTAGCATATATACATACATACATATATTCCTAAAACAGGAACCTTGTACTATCTGGCAATTAAGTCGTAAATTCCCAAGCGTAAACATTTACTGTTCCACAGCTATATATATATACTGTGTAGATTACTTACAATGCGATAAATGTGTTGTGAACTTAGTTGTTCATAAGCTGTTATTGTGTACATTTCAGGATACATTAAGAAAGTGCTTATGGCAGAACATAAGTGGTGTGACTGGTATTAAGACATACATTGATTTTATCAAACAACCACCCGATACACAGATATATGGTATGCTTGCAGGACTAGAGAAACATGAACTTCCAGACACCGCAAACGAAACACTTATGATAACATGTTTTAAGGCATTCTGACTAATGCTCCAAATTTAATGTTGTTGTAAGTCAGTAATGTAAACATGTATGCTTCTTTGTACATACTATTTTGTTGTTTTTAGGCAACTGAACCCATTTCTCTACTGGAGAAAGGTGTTCTGGTTATAAAACTTGTATCAGCGTTTGTGTGTGTTCCCATCATCTCTTTCCCTTGCATTTCGCTTCGGCAAGTTATGATGATCGGTATACACTAATTAATAGCTGCATGGTTATGTCAGTTCTTATGACCATTATTGTACACTTGTACTACTTTGTGTATATGTATGTTTATATGTGTCCATGTAAAACGTGTATATTATGTATGTACACTTGTACTACTTTGTATATATGTATGTTTATATGTGTCCATGTAAAACGTGTATATTATGTATGTACACTTGTGCTACTTTGTATATATGTATGTTTATATGTGTCGATGTAAAACGTGTATATTATGTATGTACACTTGTACTACTTTGTATATATGTATGTTTATATGTGTCCATGTAAAACGTGTATACTATGTATGTTCACTTGTACTACTTTGTATATATGTATGTTTATATGTGTCCATGTAAAACGTGTATACTATGTATGTTCACTTGTGCTAATAAAATGATTAATATAGCGAAAGCCTAAACACACAAGAACACGTATATGATAATGAGTCATAATAAGTTGGATATATACATATGTATCATACATATATATATAGATATATATATATATATATTACGGAACACATCACTGGTAAATAAAACCTGCTTACAAAGAGCATACGATATGTCCGCATTAATTTCATATTGCATGCGGGAATTATCGAGTCGTACAATTTCTTTAACATGATATAGAATTATTCCAATGTTAATCATTCGTACAAAGATAAAGCATTCTCATATTACATATAATGTTGGTCAGATTGATGCATTAAATGTGACGGAACAGTTAGCAACAAATAGCCTTTGTAGACACATGCATTTATATGTAGGCCTATATAACGACTGCGTATAATAATATGGAATGCAATAAAGTTGCGGGTACCGGAAGTAGCCATCATAATTGTATAGCGCCACAAGAGGCTTTTTATACTATCAATTACCATCAATGGATACTGTTCCTATTTCCCGGATAATTATAATATACAATCATATACAATTAATTCATTATTTCGTATTTTCAAGATAATATGTACAATAATATGTAATGATATGGTTCAATAGATTATCTCGTATATTCAAGTTAACACGTGTACAAATATGTAATCATATCATTCAATTCATGAATTTGTAAAACAATACTGCAGCGCTTATATTTGTAATAATACGGCTGAGCATAGTATATATACGTATATTTAACACCTATATATCCAGCAATTTTGCCTGCTTAGAATTCAGATCTATTTATGAATAAATAAAAGGGATTAACAATGATACGAGTACAGAGCTAACCGGCTTTACATTGTCTTCAAGTCACCATTTTCATGAGTGCCCGATTTCACTTCGTTACGCTATTTGATATACGTCGCATGAATATTAATACAATTTTTTATTATAAATATTGACACAGTAGCTTAATAGTACCTTGATAAAATGACAGGCGGGAAGTCAATGCTATTCTAGACACGATAAATCATTTGAATCGTATGAATATAAGTAGCAGTCACACCATGAAGTCATTAAAGAAAACTGTTTTCTTCCATTTTTGTCAACTACTCATACATGCATTAGAAACCATCGCACGTGCTATTCAACATACAACATGAACCCATATGAAATATACTAGACGTACGAAACACATATTTTGCATTGACGGAAAGTATCTAATATCAGCTACAAACGTATTATTGCTTGGTCAGTATATTTCTTATGTGTATTGTAAATATTCTAATTAGTATTCGCCGGTCTCGGTTAAATTGACATAGACAGTGGTGTGCGATTTCATGCATCTATATGCTAATTGTTGCAAATGCCGTTTTAGTAAAATAGCCCTCTCTTGTTATATCAGTAGACCCGATCGGCTTGTTCAACATAAAAGAATATTAGAGACTCTTACCTAAGATCCAATTCACAATTTAATTTTTATTTATTTAATCTGTTTCAGATTCTGGATGAAACGCAATGCATCCAGAATATTGGGGTATTTGAACTAATGCTGGGTGGATCTGCGCATGCGCAGTTGGAATGCACACCTACCCAGATTGAGCAACCAATGGGTGAATTTTGAATCTTCATGGACCAAGAATGCCCACGATGATACCTTTGTGACAAGTTGAGCGCCGACACTTTAATGAACACATAATTAATGTCCTATTACGAAGGCAAGTATATTAGATGTTGCATAATAACTATCTAGCGTGAATGGCAGTAATTATCTGTGCAAATATATAAAATAGTTGATGCGCATAATTGTAACGAACACACATTCTAAATCATAAATGTATAAACTCTTCGAAATTTAGTAAAGTTGAAAACAGTTACTTATTAGTTATGAAATTGAAGTCTCTATAAATAAATGACTCCCTTATTTTAAAAATATGAACAGCCTATCAATTTGAGCTTGATAGCAATAGACTCATTATATGTCAGAATCGTTGGGATAAGTGTGAAAGCGAGCAACCGCGTTCTTAAATTGTTTTACTTAAGAAAGATCAACACAATAATTATGGTTAAAATGCACAATATGTCCATTACATACAACATAGAAGGAGTGCTAGTGTATCTTACTGGAACAAATTGTAAACAAATTGTTTTAGGACGAAGTGGGGCCCCAAGTGGACGAAGTCAGGGTCCCTAGGGTAACTATTTCGCCCAAGTCGCCCTCTAGAATGAGCGCTGAGACGGTGTACTCACAGAAATTAGATTACTTGCTGACACAGTGAACATTCATTGCAAATGTAAAACGCCCATGAAGAGCGAGAATAAAGCGATATATCTCGATTATTCTTAATTGCCATTGAGATCATTTGTGTATATTAATTGTGTACATATGTGCTCAGAGGTTGTATGCATAAGCCGGATCCTGGTAACCGTGACTGTGATACAAGCTATCCATCAGCCAATATGTGACGGAATCTTCGTTTTATTTCAAAGCAGGGTACACGTTGAATTATAAAACATTGCGAATTGATCGTCTTAACTGCTTCCTCTGATATAGTCAATGTGTTCACTCTTTGTTCTGACATTACAAGGACTATAACTGATGTACTTGTGCAAATTGCTTAGCGGGCAACGGGACTATATATATATATATATATATATATATATAGTCCCGTTGTTAACAAGTTTGACTGTAAAATACCAGAGGATCATCTGGAATGGTGATTCATTCTGAATCATTGTATTTTTGTTTTATTTAATCATATTTTATTGCATATCAATAGTACATATGTCATACATATACAGATACAATACATAGCATGAACATACAATAGTACATATGTCATACACGTAAAGATACAATACATAGCATGAACATACAATAGTACATATGTCATACACGTAAAGATACAATACATAGCATGAACATACAATAGTACATATGTCATACATATACAGATACAATACATAGCATGAACATACAATAGTACATATGTCATACACGTAAAGATACAATACATAGCATGAACATACAATAGTACATATGTCATACACGTAAAGATACAATACATAGCATGAAAATACAAATGGTTTGGGCCACAAGTTTTAATAACATTAGACAACGGCCCGCACCAGTATTGTATTAGAATGGCTGATGGCTTCAGACGGCGTCGCTCATATGGGCAACTTGTAGCGACAATGAAGAAACACAAAGACATTTCCCGTACTTTTTTTGTATATTGTAAATACTATCATAATATATTTGCCTTGAAATAGTTAACTCGATTTGTGACCTCTTGTCCAATATCCCTAAATGTGATCATATTCGGTGATATTTCCTTGCCATCTGTACTTGTAGACAAATCTAAACGTGTTTATCAATCTGTAAACAGACACTAACCCACTAGCAGAGTGTTTTACTTTCAGTTAGTTATTGTTGCAGCGCTTTCTACCCACTCACAAAACCTTTTTATTGATAGTTTTTCACTTGAACTATATTTTCAACACTCATTGTATATTTTGATATTACTATATTATACATTTATCTCTTAATTACTGAACGTACACACAATTATATATGCAATAGAACTAATCTCAAATAGCTTAGTTTTCGATTAAATCCATGTTTGTATAAACTAGATATGTACTGTCGATGATAAATAAAACAACACACACACGCACCCTTACATTGTGTTGACAGTTTTATTTTTGGCGGGGTTTAGACTGGAATTCAGTATTCTTTACACTGCCAGTGGTTTTCCATCCTTACCCATTATGATTACGATATAATATCATTTCCACCTTTATGCTTTCTAACGAATGATAACGTGTTCTCAATGAAAGATAAAAACATATCTCCATACTCGTGTCCCTGTCTGAAATTGAGATCGTTTTTATGTCTGTTTAAATTTTCCGATTGAGTGGTGTCTTTATTTAAATTATTACTGTTTAATGGATACTTGAAAGGAGAAACGCAGAGCCTCCGTCACAAGCACCACTCTCTGTCACGTGGCGCGGTGCTTGGATCAATAAACCCCTATTGACCAGCGAAATTGACGGGCAACATTTAATGCTAGTACATATCTGTCAGAAACGCTGTCGCTTTCTATGCGAGGGTTCATTCTCGTGCATTTTCAGAATTAGGGGAGACATGCAATTTTAAAGAAGCGAAACCATTACTGAAACAATTATTTTTGTGAATATAAAGTGACTACGTCGTCTGTGTGAGGCGCATAGCACCGAACACAGTGCCAGTATTTTACATACTGGATCCATTTGAAGCTTATATCTTACTTAAAATACACACTTATAATGTCAAACCTGTCTTAAGCAGACAGCCAAGGGATCACAGAAAGTAAGTAGCACAGGTGGCTGCTTAATAGAGGTCAAATGTATAGTAATCTAACATATTAGGAATTTTGGCTGCTTAATATAGGTTGGCTGCTTATTAGAGATGACCACTAACACAGGTTTGACTGTAACGAGATCTTTCTAATTAAAAGTGTTCATTTCGTACATTTACGTACATGGTTTGACATAATACTCTGGCCGTTTGAAAGCAGTCCGATGTTAATAATAATGGACTGCAAATACAAAGGTATGACGGTATTTATATAATTGCATGCACATTACAACATTTATTATACATAGCAATCGTAACTATTGTAATGTCTAAGACAATGGACATATTTCACATACAGATGAGCTTGATTGGTAGAATTGGCCATCTTATGACTTGTACGACAAGAATTGTTAGTAACTACCATATGCCAGCAACATATGACTGACGTGTTGACTGGTACGGATGTGCTTCGGGTAGTCCGTGGTCACATGTTGCCACACAAGGAACACCATTCTGATAGCCGATGCATAAAGTGTGCCATTACCAACAAAGGAGACACATATGCCCATGAAATCGCGGAAGGGCTTATTGTTAGTATCCAGTCTCACACAAGTACACATGTTGAAGATGAAAATCAATATACCGCTGTGGTGAGTTTTAGATTACAGCCTCCTTTGTACGAAAATGAGTACCAATAAAACAAATATATTGACTTCCATTGGAAGGCAAAGGTCAATAGTACATGTAGCCGTTACGATTGTACCCTTAGGCAAGGTATTTAAATTCCACATTGTCTCTTCTCTCTCCCTCATGGCGATGGATTCCACCAGGAATAGGGTCTCGACAGTGAACAATATAATTCGACACCCTCTGTGGAGTTCGAACATGCATGGGTGAGGCGCAAGTGATTTGAAGTCAACGACCTCAATCACTCGCGGGTCACTGTCGTGATGTGTAGTGCTCATTGCTTGGCGCGTGTGCATCCTAGCCACTGCATGTTGAAATGTCGTCAACGCGAACGTAATCTGACTAAACCCGTTAGTGACGTCAAAACGCGACGTTCTATCGCCATTTAGCTTACGATTTCATCGTTTTCTAATAATAAAAAAAACACATTTCAACCTAAACCAAACAAAATATGCGCTTGTTTGTTTAAGTGAATGATCCAATTATATTCCACCCATGATCATAGACAGCTGGCACCACTCGTGATGATGATGCTTGCAATGTGAATATAATTCGATCATACGCTGAAACGTACTGAAAGTCCTTAACTATGTCCAGTGAGACCAGTACTTCACTATGTCCAGTGAGACACAGTACGTCACTATGTCCAGTGAGACACAGTACTTCACTATGACCAGTGAGACCCAGTACTTCACTATGTCCAGTGAGACACAGTACGTCACTATGTCCAGTGAGACCCAGTACGTCACTATGTTCAGTGAGACACAGTACTTCACTATGTCCAGTGAGACCAGTACTTCACTATGTCCAGTGAGACACAGTACTTCATTATATCCAGTGGGACACAGTACTACACTATGTCCAGTGAGACACAGTACTTCACTATGTCCAGTGAGACACAGTACGTCACTATGTCCAGTGAGACCAGTACGTCACTATGTCCAGTGAGAATAGTACGTCACTATGTCCACAGTACTCACTATGTCCAGTGAGACCAGTACTTCACTATGTCAGTGAGACCAACACAGTACTTCACTATGTCCAGTGAGACCAGTACTTCACTATGTCCAGTGAGACCAGTACTTCACTATGTCCAGTGAGACACCAGTACTCACTATGTCCAGTGAGACCCAGTACTTCACTATGTCGTGAGAACAGTACTTCACTATGTCCAGTGAGACCAGTACTTCACTATGTCCAGTGAGACCAGTACTTCACTATGTCCAGTGAGACCAGTATTTCACTATATCCAATGAGACCAGTACTTCACTATGTCCAGTGAGACCCAGTACTTCACTATGTGCAGTGAGAACAGTACTTCACTATGTCCAGTGAGACCAGTACTTCACTATGTCCAGTGAGACCAGTACTTCACTATGTCCAGTGAGAAACCACACAAAAACAACAACAGTACTTCACTATGTCCAGTGAGACCAGTACTTCACTATGTCCAGTGAGACCAGTACTTCACTATGTCCAGTGAGACACAGTACTTCACTATGTCCAGAGACAGTACTCATATTCCAGTGAGACAGTACTTCACTATGTCCAGTGAGACCAGTACTTCACTATGTCCAGTGAGACACAGTACTTCACTATGTCCAGTGAGACACAGTACTTCATTATGTCCAGTGAGACCAGTACTTCACTATGTCCAGAGACACAGTACTTCATTATGTCCAGTGAGACCAGTACTTCACTATGTCCAGTGAGACCAGTACTCACTATGTCCAGTGAGACACAGTACTTCACTATGTCCAGTGAGACCAGTACTTCACTATGTCCAGTGAGACACAGTACTTCACTATGTCCAGTGAGACCAACAACAACCAGTACGTCACTATGTCCAGTGAGACCAGTACTTCACTATGTCCAGTGAGACCAGTACTTCACTATGTCCAGTGAGACCAGTACTTCATTATGTCCAGTGAGGACCCAGTACTTCACTATGTCCAGTGAGACAGTACTTCACTATGTCCAGTGAGACACAGTACTTCACTATGTCCAGTGAGACCAGTACTTCACTATGTCCAGTGAGACCAGTACTTCACTATGTCCAGTGAGACAGTACTTCACTATGTCCAGTGAGACAGTACGTCACTATGTCCAGTGAGACCAGTACTTCACTATGTCCAGTGAGACCAGTACGTCACTATGTCCAGTGAGACCAGTACTTCACTATGTCCAGTGAGACACAGTACTTCACTATGTCAGTGAGACCAGTACGTCACTATGTCCAGTGAGACCAGTACTACCAAACCAACCATGAGACCATACTCACTATGTCCAGTGAGACCAGTACTTCACTATGTCCAGTGAGACCAGTACTTCACTATGTCCAGTGAGACCAGTACTTCACTATGTCCAGTGAGAAAACAAGTACTTCACTATGTTCAGTGAGACACATTACGTCACTATGTCCAGTGAGACCAGTAAGTCACTATGTCCAGTGAGACACAGTACTTCATTATGTCCAGTGAGACACAGTACTACATTATGTCCAGTGAGACCAGTACTTCACTATGTGCAGTGAGACCATTACTTCATTATGTCCAGTGAGACACAGTCTCACTATGTCAGTGAGACCAGTACTTCACTATGTGCAGTGAGACCAGTACTTCACTATGTGCAGTGAGACCAGTACTTCACTATGTCCAGTGAGACACAGTACTTCACTATGTCCAGTGAGACCCAGTACTTCACTAGTCCAGTGAGACCAGTACTTCACTATGTGCAGTGAGACCAGTACTCATATGTCCAGTGAGACCCAGTACTTCACTATGCGCAGTGAGACCAGTACTTCACTATGTCCAGTGATACCAGTACTTCACTATGTCCAGTGAGACCAGTACTTCACTATGTCCAGTGAGACCCAGTACTTCACTATGTCCAGTGAGACCAGTACTTCACTATGTCCAGTGAGACCAGTACTTCATATGTCCAGTGAGACCAGTACTTCACTATGACCAGTGAGACCAGTACTTCCCATGTGCAGTGAGACCCAGTACTTCACTATGTCCAGTGAGACACAGTACTTCATTATGTCCAGTGAGACCAGTACTTCACTATGTCCAGTGAGACCAGTACTTCACTATGTCCAGTGAGACACAGTACTTCACTATGTCCAGTGAGACACAGTACTTCACTATGTCCAGTGAGACACAGTACTTCACTATGTCCAGTGAGACCATACTCATTATTCCAGTGAGACACAGTACGTCACTATGTCCAGTGAGACCAGTACTTCATTATGTCCAGTGAGACCAGTACTTCATTATGTCCAGTGAGACCAGTACTTCATTATATCCAGTGAGACACAGTACTTCATTATGTCCAGTGAGACCAGTACTTCATTATGTCCAGTGAGACACAGTACTTCATTATGTCCAGTGAGACCAGTACTTCACTATGTCCAGTGAGACACAGTACGTCACTATGTCCAGTGAGACCAGTACTTCACTATGTCCAGTGAGACACAGTACTTCATTATGTCCAGTGAGAAACAGTACTTCATTATGTCCAGTGAGACCCAGTACTTCACTATGTCCAGTGAGACACAGTACTTCACTATGTCCAGTGAGACACAGTACTTCACTATGTCCAGTGAGACCAGTACTTCACTATGTCCAGTGAGACACAGTACTTCATTATATCCAGTGAGACCAGTACTTCACTATGTCCAGTGAGACACAGTACTCATATATCCAGTGAGACCAGTACTTCATTATGTCCAGTGAGACCAGTACGTCACTATGCATGAGACCAGTACTTCACTATGTCCAGTGAGACCATACTTCATTATGTCCAGTGAGACCAGTACGTCATTATGTCCAGTGAGACCAGATCGTCATTATGTCCATAGAGACCAGTACTTCACTATGTCCAGTGAGACACAGTACTTCATTATGTCCAGTGAGACCAGTACGTCATTATGTCCAGTGAGACCAGTACTTCACTATGTCCAGTGAGACACAGTACTTCATTATGTCCAGTGAGACCAGTACGTCATTATGTCCAGTGAGACCAGTACTTCATTATGTCCAGTGGGACACAGTACTTCACTATGTCCAGTGAGACCAGTACTTCACTATGTCCAGTGAGACCCAGTACTTCATTATGTCCAGTGTGACACAGTACTTCATTATGTCCAGTGAGACCAGTACGTCACTATCTCCAGTGAGACCAGTTCTTCACTATGTCCAGTGAGACCAGTACTTCACTATGTCCAGTGAGACCATTACTTCACTATGTCCAGTGAGACACAGTACTTCACTATGTTCAGTGAGACACATTACGTCACTATGTCCAGTGAGACCAGTAAGTCACTATGTCCAGTGAGACACAGTACTTCATTATGTCCAGTGAGACACAGTACTACATTATGTCCAGTGAGACCAGTACTTCACTATGTGCAGTGAGACCATTACTTCATTATGTCCAGTGAGACACAGTTCGTCACTATGTTCAGTGAGACCAGTACTTCACTATGTGCAGTGAGACCCAGTACTTCACTATGTGCAGTGAGACCAGTACTTCACTATGTCCAGTGAGACACAGTACTTCACTATGTCCAGTGAGACCCAGTACTTCACTATGTCCAGTGAGACCAGTACTTCACTATGTGCAGTGAGACCAGTACGTCATTATGTCCAGTGAGACCCAGTACTTCACTATGCGCAGTGAGACCAGTACTTCACTATGTCCAGTGATACACAGTACTTCACTATGTCCAGTGAGACCAGTACTTCACTATGTCCAGTGAGACCCAGTACTTCACTATGTCCAGTGAGACCAGTACGTCATTATGTCCAGTGAGACCAGTACTTCATTATGTCCAGTGAGACACAGAACTTCACTATATCCAGTGAAACTAGTACTTCACTATGTCCAGTGAGACTAGTATATCACTATATCCAGTATGACCAGTATGTCATTATGTCCAGTGAGACCCAGTATTTCACTATGTCCAGTGAGACACAGTACTTCATTATGTCCAGTGAGACCAGTACTTCACTATGACCAGTGAGACCCAGTACTTCCCCATGTGCAGTGAGACCCAGTACTTCACTATGTCCAGTGAGACACAGTACTTCATTATGTCCAGTGAGACCAGTACTTCACTATGACCAGTGAGACCCAGTACTTCACTATGTCCAGTGAGACACAGTACTTCACTATGTCCAGTGAGACACAGTACTTCACTATATCCAGTGAGACACAGTACTTCACTATGTCCAGTGAGACCAGTACTTCATTATATCCAGTGAGACACAGTACTTCATTATATCCAGTGAGACCAGTACTTCATTATGTCCAGTGAGACCAGTACTTCATTATGTCCAGTGAGACCAGTACTTCATTATATCCAGTGAGACACAGTACTTCATTATGTCCAGTGAGACCAGTACTTCATTATATCCAGTGAGACACAGTACTTCATTATGTCCAGTGAGACCAGTACTTCACTATGTCCAGTGAGACACAGTACGTCACTATGTCCAGTGAGACCAGTACTTCACTATGTCCAGTGAGACACAGTACTTCATTATATCCAGTGAGAAACAGTACTTCATTATATCCAGTGAGACCCAGTACTTCACTATGTCCAGTGAGACACAGTACTTCACTATGTCCAGTGAGACACAGTACTTCACTATGTCCAGTGAGACCCAGTACTTCACTATGTCCAGTGAGACACAGTACTTCATTATATCCAGTGAGACACAGTACTTCACTATGTCCAGTGAGACACAGTACTTCATTATATCCAGTGAGACCCAGTACTTCATTATGTCCAGTGAGACCAGTACGTCACTATGTACAGTGAGACCAGTACTTCACTATGTCCAGTGAGACCCAGTACTTCATTATGTCCAGTGAGACCAGTACGTCATTATGTCCAGTGAGACCAGATCGTCATTATGTCCATAGAGACCAGTACTTCACTATGTCCAGTGAGACACAGTACTTCATTATGTCCAGTGAGACCAGTACGTCATTATGTCCAGTGAGACCAGTACTTCACTATGTCCAGTGAGACACAGTACTTCATTATGTCCAGTGAGACCAGTACGTCATTATGTCCAGTGAGACCAGTACTTCATTATGTCCAGTGGGACACAGTACTTCACTATGTCCAGTGAGACCAGTACTTCACTATGTCCAGTGAGACCCAGTACTTCATTATGTCCAGTGTGACACAGTACTTCATTATGTCCAGTGAGACCAGTACGTCATTATGTCCAGTGAGACACAGTACTTCATTATGTCCAATGAGACCAGTACGTCATTATGTCCAGTGAGACCAGTACGTCATTATGTCCAGTGAGACCCAGTACTTCACTATGTTCAGTGAGACAATTACTTCACTATGTCCAGTGAGACCAGTACGTCACTATCTCCAGTGAGACCAGTACTTCACTATGTCCAGTGAGACCAGTACTTCACTATGTCCAGTGAGACCATTACTTCACTATGTCCAGAGAGACACAGTACTTCACTCTGTTCAGTGAGACACATTACGTCACTATATCCAGTGAGACCAGTACGTCACTATGTCCAGTGAGACACAGTACTTCACTATGTCCAGTGAGACACAGTACTACATTATGTCCAGTGAGACCAGTACTTCACTATGTGCAGTGAGACCAGTACTTCATTATGTCCAGTGAGACACAGTTCGTCACTATGTTCAGTGAGACCAGTACTTCTCTATGTGCAGTGAGACCCATTACTTCACTATGTGCAGTGAGACCAGTACTTCACTATGTCCAGTGAGACACAGTACTTCACTATGTCCAGTGAGACCCAGTACTTCACTATGTCCAGTGAGACCAGTACTTCACTATGTCCAGTGAGACCAGTACGTCATTATGTCAAGTGAGACCCAGTACTTCACTATGCGCAGTGAGACCAGTACTTCACTATGTCCAGTGAGACACAGTACTTCACTATGTCCAGTGAGACCAGTACTTCACTTTGTCCAGTGAGACCCAGTACTTCACTATGTCCAGTGAGACAAGTACGTCATTATGTCCAGTGAGACCAGTACTTCACTATGTCCAGTGAGACCAGTACTTCATTATGTCCAGTGAGACACAGAACTTCACTATATCCAGTGAGACTAGTACTTCACTATCTCCAGTGAGACTAGTATATCACTATGTCCAGTATGACCAGTATGTCGCTATGTCCAGTGAGACACAGTACTTCACTATTTGCAGTGAGACCAGTACTTCACTATGTCCAGTGAGACCAGTACTTCACTATGTCCAGTGAGACCAGTACTTCACTATGTCCAGTGAGACCAGTACTTCACTATGTCCAGTGAGACACAGTACTTCACTATGTTCAGTGAGACACAGTACGTCACTATGTCCAGTGAGACCAGTACTTCACTATGTCCAGTGAGACTAGTATATCACTATGTCCAGTATCACCAGTATGTCACTATGTCCAGTGAGACCAGTACGTCACTATGTCCAGTGAGAACAGTACGTCATTATGTCCAGTGAGACACAGTACGTCACTATGTCCAGTGGGAACAGTACGTCACTATGTCCAGTGGGAACAGTACGTCACTATGTCCAGTGGGAACAGTACGTCACTATGTCCAGTGGGAACAGTACGTCACTATGTCCAGTGAGAACAGTACTTCACTATGTCCAGTGTAACCAGTACGTCACTATGTACAGTGAGACACATTACTTCACTTTGGCTAGTAAGATCCGTAGGTCACCATGGCCAGTGAGACCAGTACGTCATTATGGCCGATGCGACCAGTACATCACTATGTCCAGTTGGACACGTACTTCACTATGGCCAGTGAGACCAGTACCTCACTATGACCAGTTAGACCAATACGTCACTATAGCCAGTGAGACTAGTACGTCATTATGGCCGATGCGACCAGTACATCACTACGTCAATATTGCCACTGAGACTCGTACGCCACTTTGACCAGTGAGACCAGTACTTCATGAAGATCACTGTGATCAGTATTTCACTATGGCCAGTGTTACCAGTACGTCACTGTGGCCAGTGAGACCAGTACGTCACTATGGCTACTGCGACCAGTACGTCAATGTGGCCAGTGTCACCAGTACGTCACTATGGTCACTAAACCCATTACTTCACTATGACCACTGAGACCGTGCAACCAGTACGCCACAATGCAGTTAAACTGACTACCCACACACGTTCATTTTTTGGTACCAGCATAGGACCAACGCACAAAGCGAACATTATTTCGAAGACAGATTAATATGCATGAATGTGCAATTCTTTTATAATTAGTTTAGTGTATACAAATTAATTTTATCTCGATTGCGAAACAAGTTATTTCAACTTATATTAATCACTCTCGAGACCTCATTCCTGATGGAATCCATCGCCACGAGAGAAGTGGCAGCGTGGAATTTAAATGCCTTGCATAAGGGCACAATCGTAACGGCTCCAGGGGGGCTCGAACTCCGGACCTTTCGCACCTGAAGCGAACGTGTATCCACTGCGCTATCACGACTTCTTTTATAATTAGAGTACAGTACAATTATTGGCTCTCTTTTGAATTCAAGCATTCTAGATTGTGTATACGTGTGCTATGCGTGTCATAAAGCATTCTAGATTGTGCATACGTGTGCTATGCGTGTCATAAAGCATTCTAGATTGTGAATACGTGTGCTATACGTGTCATAACGCATTCTAGATTGTGCATACGTGTGCTATACGTGTCATAAAGCACTCTAGATTGTGAATACGTGTGCTATACGTGTCATAAAGCATTCTAGATTGTGTATACGTGTGCTATGCGTGTCATAATAGTTCTAAATGTACCTTGTTGATATATTAAAATGTCAACAGTGAGATATAAATATAGTTTGATCTAGTTATTTGACAAGCTAGTCTAAATTAATTTATGTTTGTTTCAATTTGGTCAATACGAAAGTATACATAGTCGGATATGTTTATCTGAACGAACTACTTATCATATAAATCTGATATAGCAATAAAATGTATCATACATTGTGCATATGATACATACTCTGTCCACTAACTTGGCACACTCAAGTCTTGTATTAATATCTATGTTAAAATGTGTTTTAAGAATTTCAACTGACCTCTTACTAATAATATCCAGATTTAAATATAACCCCATATTGCACAATCATATAATATATCCAGATTTATATATAACCCCATATTGCACACTCATATAATAATATCCAGATTTATATATAACCCCATATTGCACAATCATATAATAATATCCAGATTTATATATAACCCCATATTGCACAATCATATAATAATATCCAGATTTATATATAACCCCATATTGCACAATCATATAATATTATCCAGATTTATATATAACCCCATATTGCACAATCATATAATAATATCCAGATTTATATATAACCCCATTTTGCACAATCATATAATAATATCCAGATTTATATATAACCCCATATTGCACAATCATATAATAATATCCAGATTTATATATAACCCCATATTGCACAATCATATAATAATATCCAGATTTATATATAACCCCATATTGCACAATCATATAATAATATCCAGATTTATATATAACCCCATATTGCACAATCATATAATAATATCCAGATTTATATATAACCCCATATTGCACACTCATATAATAATATCCAGATTTATATATAACCCCATATTGCACAATCATATAATAATATCCAGATTTATATATAACCCCATATTGCACAATCATATAGTAATATCCAGATTTATATATAACCCCATATTGCACAATCATATAATAATATCCAGATTTATATATAACCCCATATTGCACAATCATATAATAATATCCAGATTTATATATAACCCCATATTGCACAATCATATAATAATATCCAGATTTATATATAACCCCATATTGCACAATCATATAATAATATCCAGATTTATATATAACCCCATATTGCACACTCATATAATAATATCCGATTTATATATAACCCCATATTGCACAATCATATAATAATATCCAGATTTATATATAACCCCATATTGCACAATCATATAGTAATATCCAGATTTATATATAACCCCATATTGCACAATCATATAATAATATCCAGATTTATATATTACCCATATTGCACATCATATAATATATCCAGATTTATATATAACCCCATATTGCACACTCATATAATAATATCCAGATTTATATATAACCCCATATTGCACAATCATATAATAATATCCAGATTTATATATAACCCCATTTTGCACAATCATATACTATATCCAGATTTATATATAACCCCATATTGCACAATCATATAATAATATCCAGATTTATATATAACCCCATATTGCACAATCATATAATAATATCCAGATTTATATATAACCCCATATTGCACAATCATATAATAATATCCAGATTTATATATAACCCCATATTGCACAATCATATAATAATATCCAGATTTATATATAACCCCATATTGCACACTCATATAATATATCCAGATTTATATATAACCCCATATTGCACACTCATATAATAATATCCAGATTTATATATAACCCCATATTGCACACTCATATAATATATCCAGATTTATATATAACCCCATATTGCACACTCATATAATAATATCCAGATTTATATATAACCCCATATTGCACAATCATATAATAATATCCAGATTTATATATAACCCCATTTTGCACAATCATATAATATATCCAGATTTATATATAACCCCATATTGCACAATCATATAATAATATCCAGATTTATATATAACCCCATTTTGCACAATCATATAATATATCCAGATTTATATATAACCCCATATTGCACAATCATATAATAATATCCAGATTTATATATAACCCCATTTTGCACAATCATATAATAATATCCAGATTTATATATAACCCCATATTGCACAATCATATAATAATATCCAGATTTATATATAACCCCATATTGCACAATCATATAATAATATCCAGATTTATATATAACCCCATATTGCACACTCATATAATAATATCCAGATTTATATATAACCCCATATTGCACAATCATATAATAATATCCAGATTTATATATAACCCCATATTGCACAATCATATAATAATATCCAGATTTATATATAACCCCATATTGCACAATCATATAGTAATATCCAGATTTATATATAACCCCATATTGCACAATCATATAATAATATCCAGATTTATATATAACCCCATATTGCACAATCATATAATAATATCCAGATTTATATATAACCCCATTTTGCACAATCATATAATAATATCCAGATTTATATATAACCCCATATTGCACACTCATATAATATATCCAGATTTATATATAACCCCATATTGCACAATCATATAATAATATCCAGATTTATATATAACCCCATATTGCACACTCATATAATAATATCCAGATTTATATATAACCCCATATTGCACAATCATATAATAATATCCAGATTTATATATAACCCCATATTGCACAATCATATAATAATATCCAGATTTATATATAACCCCATATTGCACAATCATATAATAATTCCAGATTTATATAACCCCATATTGCACACTCATATAATATATCCAGATTTATATATAACCCCATATTGCACACTCATATAATAATATCCAGATTTATATATAACCCCATATTGCACAATCATATAATAATATCCAGATTTATATATAACCCCATTTTGCACAATCATATAATAATATCCAGATTTATATATAACCCCATTTTGCACAATCATATAATATATCCAGATTTATATATAACCCCATATTGCACAATCATATAATAATATCCAGATTTATATATAACCCCATATTGCACACTCATATAATAATATCCAGATTTATATATAACCCCATATTGCACAATCATATAATAATATCCAGATTTATATATAACCCCATATTGCACAATCATATAATAATATCCAGATTTATATATAACCCCATATTGCACAATCATATAATAATATCCAGATTTATATATAACCCCATATTGCACAATCATATAAAATATCCAGATTTATATATAACCCCATATTGCACAATCATATAATAATATCCAGATTTATATATAACCCCATATTGCACACTCATATAATATATCCAGATTTATATATAACCCCATATTGCACACTCATATAATAATATCCAGATTTATATATAACCCCATATTGCACAATCATATAATAATATCCAGATTTATATATAACCCCATTTTGCACAATCATATAATATATCCAGATTTATATATAACCCCATATTGCACAATCATATAATAATATCCAGATTTATATATAACCCCATATTGCACAATCATATAAATATCCAGATTTATATATAACCCCATATTGCACAATCATATAATAATATCCAGATTTATATATACCCCATATTGCACACTCATATAATATATCCAGATTTATATATAACCCCATATTGCACACTCATATAATAATATCCAGATTTATATATAACCCCATATTGCACAATCATATAATAATATCCAGATTTATATATAACCCCATATTGCACAATCATATAATAATATCCAGATTTATATATAACCCCATATTGCACAATCATATAATAATATCCAGATTTATATATAACCCCATATTGCACAATCATATAATAATATCCAGATTTATATATAACCCCATATTGCACAATCATATAATAATATCCAGATTTATATATAACCCCATATTGCACAATCATATAATAATATCCAGATTTATATATAACCCCATATTGCACACTCATATAATATATCCAGATTTATATATAACCCCATATTGCACACTCATATAATAATATCCAGATTTATATATAACCCCATATTGCACAATCATATAATAATATCCAGATTTATATATAACCCCATATTGCACAATCATATAATAATATCCAGATTTATATATAACCCCATATTGCACAATCATATAATAATATCCAGATTTATATATAACCCCATATTGCACAATCATATAATAATATCCAGATTTATATATAACCCCATATTGCACATCATATAAAATATCCAGATTTATATATACCCATATTGCACACTCATATAATAATATCCAGATTTATATATAACCCCATATTGCACAATCATATAATATATCCAGATATATATAACCCCATTGCACAATCATATATATATCCAGATTTATATATAACCATATTGCACAATCATATAATAATATCCAGATTTATATATAACCCCATATTGCACAATCATATAATATATCAGAATAACCTTGCACAATCATATAATATATCCAGATTTATATATAACCCCATATTGCACAATCATATAATAATATCCAGATTTATATATAACCCCATATTGCACAATCATATAATAATATCCAGATTTATATATAACCCCATATTGCACAATCATATAATAATATCCAGATTTATATATAACCCCATATTGCACAATCATATAATAATATCCAGATTTATATATAACCCCATATTGCACACTCATATAATAATATCCAGATTTATATATAACCCCATATTGCACAATCATATTAATATCCAGATTTATATATAACCCCATATTGCACAATCATATAATAATATCCAGATTTATATATAACCCCATATTGCACAATCATATAATAATATCCAGATTTATATAACCCATATGCACAATCATATAATAATATCCAGATTTATATATAACCCCATATTGCACAATCATATAATAATATCCAGATTTATATATAACCCCATATTGCACACTCATATAATAATATCCAGATTTATATATAACCCCATATTGCACAATCATATAATAATATCCAGATTTATATATAACCCCATATTGCACACTCATATAATAATATCCAGATTTATATATAACCCCATATTGCACAATCATATAATAATATCCAGATTTATATATAACCCCATATTGCACACTCATATAATATATCCAGATTTATATATAACCCCATATTGCACACTCATATAATAATATCCAGATTTATATATAACCCCATATTGCACAATCATATAATAATATCCAGATTTATATATACCCCATATTGCACACTCATATAATATATCCAGATTTATATATAACCCCATATTGCACACTCATATAATAATATCCAGATTTATATATAACCCCATATTGCACAATCATATAATAATATCCAGATTTATATATAACCCCATTTGCACAATCATATAATTATCCAGATTTATATATAACCCCATATTGCACAATCATATAATATATCCAGATTTATATATAACCCCATATTGCACAATCATATAATAATATCCAGATTTATATATAACCCCATATTGCACAATCATATAATAATATCCAGATTTATATATAACCCCATATTGCACAATCATATAATAATATCCAGATTTATATATAACCCCATATTGCACAATCATATAATAATATCCAGATTTATATATAACCCCATATTGCACAATCATATAATATATCCAGATTTATATATAACCCCATATTGCACAATCATATAATAATATCCAGATTTATATATAACCCCATATTGCACAATCATATAAAATATCCAGATTTATATATAACCCCATATTGCACAATCATATAATAATATCCAGATTTATATATAACCCCATATTGCACACTCATATAATAATATCCAGATTTATATATACCCATATGCACACTCATATAATAATATCCAGATTTATATATAACCCCATATTGCACAATCATATAATAATATCCAGATTTATATATAACCCCATTTTGCACAATCATATAATATATCCAGATTTATATATAACCCCATATTGCACAATCATATAATAATATCCAGATTTATATATAACCCCATATTGCACAATCATATAATAATATCCAGATTTATATATAACCCCATATTGCACAATCATATAATAATATCCAGATTTATATATAACCCCATATTGCACAATCATATAATAATATCCAGATTTATATATAACCCCATATTGCACAATCATATAATAATATCCAGATTTATATATAACCCCATATTGCACAATCATATAATAATATCCAGATTTATATATAACCCCATATTGCACAATCATATAATAATATCCAGATTTATATATAACCCCATATTGCACACTCATATAATAATATCCAGATTTATATATAACCCCATATTGCACAATCATATAATAATATCCAGATTTATATATAACCCCATATTGCACAATCATATAATAATATCCAGATTTATATATAACCCCATATTGCACAATCATATAATAATATCCAGATTTATATATAACCCCATATTGCACAATCATATATAATATCCAGATTTATATATAACCCCATATTGCACAATCATATAATAATATCCAGATTTATATATAACCCCATATTGCACAATCATATAATAATATCCAGATTTATATATAACCCCATATTGCACACTCATATAATAATATCCAGATTTATATATAACCCCATATTGCACAATCATATAATAATATCCAGATTTATATATAACCCCATATTGCACAATCATATAGTAATATCCAGATTTATATATAACCCCATATTGCACACTCATATAATAATATCCAGATTTATATATAACCCCATATTGCACAATCATATAATAATATCCAGATTTATATATAACCCCATATTGCACAATCATATAATAATATCCAGATTTATATATAACCCCATATTGCACAATCATATAATAATATCCAGATTTATATATAACCCCATTTTGCACAATCATATAATAATATCCAGATTTATATATAACCCCATATTGCACAATCATATAATAATATCCAGATTTATATATAACCCCATTTTGCACAATCATATAATAATATCCAGATTTATATATAACCCCATATTGCACAATCATATAATAATATCCAGATTTATATATAACCCATATTGCACACTCATATATAATATCCAGATTTATATATAACCCCATATTGCACAATCATATAATAATATCCAGATTTATATATAACCCCATATTGCACAATCATATAATATCCAGATTTATATTACCCATTTGCACATCATAATAATATCCAGATTTATATATAACCCCATATTGCACACTCATATAATAATATCCAGATTTATATATAACCCCATATTGCACAATCATATAATAATATCCAGATTTATATATAACCCCATATTGCACAATCATATAATAATATCCAGATTTATATATAACCCCATTTTGCACAATCATATACTATATCCAGATTTATATATAACCCCATATTGCACAATCATATAATAATATCCAGATTTATATATAACCCCATATTGCACAATCATATAGTAATATCCAGATTTATATATAACCCCATATTGCACACTCATATAATAATATCCAGATTTATATATAACCCCATATTGCACACTCATATAATAATATCCAGATTTATATATAACCCCATATTGCACAATCATATAATAATATCCAGATTTATATATAACCCCATATTGCACAATCATATAATAATATCCAGATTTATATATAACCCCATATTGCACAATCATATAATAATATCCAGATTTATATATAACCCCATTTTGCACACTCATATAATATATCCAGATTTATAAATAACCCCATATTGCACACTCATATAATATATCCAGATTTATATATACCCCATATTGCACACTCATATAATAATATCCAGATTTATATATAACCCCATTTTGCACAATCATATAATAATATCCAGATTTATATATAACCCCATATTGCACAATCATATAATAATATCCAGATTTATATATAACCCCATATTGCACAATCATATAATAATATCCAGATTTATATATAACCCCATATTGCACACTCATATAATAATATCCAGATTTATATATAACCCCATATTGCACAATCATATAATAATATCCAGATTTATATATAACCCCATTTTGCACAATCATATAGTAATATCCAGATTTATATTGCACATCATATAATATATCCAATTTATATTGCCCCATATTGCACACTCATATAATAATATCCAGATTTATATATAACCCCATATTGCACAATCATATAATAATATCCAGATTTATATATAACCCCATATTGCACAATCATATAATAATATCCAGATTTATATATAACCCCATTTTGCACAATCATATAATAATATCCAGATTTATATATAACCCCATATTGCACAATCATATAATAATATCCAGATTTATATATAACCCCATTTTGCACAATCATATAATAATATCCAGATTTATATATAACCCCATATTGCACAATCATATAATAATATCCAGATTTATATATAACCCCATATTGCACAATCATATAATAATATCCAGATTTATATATAACCCCATTTGCACAATCATATAAAATATCCAGATTTATATAACCCCATATTGCACAATCATATAATAATATCCAGATTTATATATAACCCCATATTGCACAATCATATAATATAATTAATATACCCCATATTGCACATCATATATAATATCCAGATTTATATATAACCCATATGCACAATCATATAATAATATCCAGATTTATATATAACCCCATATTGCACACTCATATAATAATATCCAGATTTATATATAACCCCATATGCACATCATATAATATATCCAGATTATATATAACCCCATATTGCACATCATATAATAATATCCAGATTTATATATAACCCCATTTGCACAATCATATAAATATCCAGATTTATATATAACCCCATATTGCACAATCATATAATAATATCCAGATTTATATATAACCCCAATATTGCACAATCATATAATAATATCCAGATTTATATATAACCCCATATTGCACAATCATATAATAATATCCAGATTTATATATAACCCCATTTTGCACACTCATATAATATATCCAGATTTATATATAACCCCATATTGCACAATCATATAATAATATCCAGATTTATATATAACCCCATATTGCACACTCATATAATAATATCCAGATTTATATATAACCCCATATTGCACAATCATATAATAATATCCAGATTTATATATAACCCCATATTGCACAATCATATAATAATATCCAGATTTATATATAACCCCATATTGCACAATCATATAATAATATCCAGATTTATATATAACCCCATATTGCACAATCATATAATAATATCCAGATTTATATATAACCCCATATTGCACAATCATATAATATATCCAGATTTATATATAACCCCATATTGCACACTCATATAATAATATCCAGATTTATATATAACCCCATATTGCACAATCATATAATAATATCCAGATTTATATATAACCCCATATTGCACAATCATATAATAATATCCAGATTTATATATAACCCCATATTGCACAATCATATAATAATATCCAGATTTATATATAACCCCATATTGCACAATCATATAATAATATCCAGATTTATATATAACCCCATATTGCACAATCATATAATAATATCCAGATTTATATATAACCCCATATTGCACACTCATATAATATATCCAGATTTATATATAACCCCATATTGCACACTCATATAATAATATCCAGATTTATATATAACCCCATATTGCACACTCATATAATAATATCCAGATTTATATATAACCCCATATTGCACAATCATATAATAATATCCAGATTTATATATAACCCCATATTGCACACTCATATAATAATATCCAGATTTATAT
>CM026397.1:1907251-1947251 GCA_014843695.1 Archivesica marissinica
TAGTATTGCGTATATTGTTCACTGGGTTGATAGTATTGCGTATATTGTTCACTGGGTTGATAGTATAGCGTATATTGTTCACTGGGTTGATAGTATAACGTATATTGTTCACTGGGTTGATAGTATAACGTATATTGTTCACTGGGTTGATAGTATTGCGTATATTGTTCACTGGGTTGATAGTATTGCGTATATTGTTCACTGGGTTGATAGTATTGCGTATATTGTTCACTGGGTTGATAGTCTTGTGTATATTGTACACTGGGTTGATATTATTGCGTATATTGTTCACTGGGTTGATAGTATTGCGTATATTGTTCACTGGGTTGATAGTATTGCGTATATTGTTCACTGGGTTGATAGTATAACGTATATTGTTCACTGGGTTGATAGTATTGCGTATATTGTTCACTGGGTTGATAGTATAACGTATATTGTTCACTGGGTTGATAGTATTGCGTATATTGTTCACTGGGTTGATAGTATTGCGTATATTGTTCACTGGGTTGATAGTATTGCGTATATTGTTCACTGGGTTGATAGTATTGCGTATATTGTTCACTGGGTTGATAGTATTGCGTATATTGTTCACTGGGTTGATAGTATAGCGTATATTGTTCACTGGGTTGATAGTATTGCGTATATTGTTCACTGGGTTGATAGTATAACGTATATTGTTCACTGGGTTGATAGTATTGCGTATATTGTTCACTGGGTTGATAGTATTGCGTATATTGTTCACTGGGTTGATAGTATGACGTATATTGTTCACTGGGTTGATAGTCTTGTGTATATTGTACACTGGGTTGATATTATTGCGTATATTGTTCACTGGGTTGATAGTATTGCGTATATTGTTCACTGGGTTGATAGTATAACGTATATTGTTCACTGGGTTGATAGTATAACGTATATTGTTCACTGGGTTGATAGTATGCGTATATTGTTCACTGGGTTGATAGTATTGCGTATATTGTTCACTGGGTTGATAGTATTGCGTATATTGTTCACTGGGTTGATAGTATGCGTATATGTTCACTGGGTTGATAGTATTGCGTATATTGTCACTGGGTTGATAGTATAACGTATATTGTTCACTGGGTTGATAGTATTGCGTATATTGTTCACTGGGTTGATAGTATTGCGTATATTGTTCACTGGGTTGATAGTATTGCGTATATTGTTCACTGGGTTGATAGTATTACGTATATTGTTCACTGGGTTGATAGTATTGCGTATATTGTTCACTGGGTTGATAGTATTGCGTATATTGTTCACTGGGTTGATAGTATTGCGTATATTGTTCACTGGGTTGATAGTATTGCGTATATTGTTCACTGGGTTGATAGTATTGCGTATATTGTTCACTGGGTTGATAGTATTGCGTATATTGTTCACTGGGTTGATAGTATTGCGTATATTGTTCACTGGGTTGATAGTATTGCGTATATTGTTCACTGGGTTGATAGTATTGCGTATATTGTTCACTGGGTTGATAGTATTGCGTATATTGTTCACTGGGTTGATAGTATTGCGTATATTGTTCACTGGGTTGATAGTATTGCGTATATTGTTCACTGGGTTGATAGTATAACGTATATTGTTCACTGGGTTGATAGTATTGCGTATATTGTTCACTGGGTTGATAGTATTACGTATATTGTTCACTGGGTTGATAGTATTGCGTATATTGTTCACTGGGTTGATAGTATTGCGTATATTGTTCACTGGGTTGATAGTATTGCGTATATTGTTCACTGGGTTGATAGTATTGCGTATATTGTTCACTGGGTTGATAGTATTGCGTATATTGTTCACTGGGTTGATAGTATTGCGTATATTGTTCACTGGGTTGATAGTATTGCGTATATTGTTCACTGGGTTGATAGTATTGCGTATATTGTTCACTGGGTTGATAGTATAACGTATATTGTTCACTGGGTTGATAGTATTGCGTATATTGTTCACTGGGTTGATAGTATAACGTATATTGTTCACTGGGTTGATAGTATTGCGTATATTGTTCACTGGGTTGATAGTATTGCGTATATTGTTCACTGGGTTGATAGTATTGCGTATATTGTTCACTGGGTTGATAGTATTGCGTATATTGTTCACTGGGTTGATAGTATTGCGTATATTGTTCACTGGGTTGATAGTATTGCGTATATTGTTCACTGGGTTGATAGTATTGCGTATATTGTTCACTGGGTTGATAGTATTGCGTATATTGTTCACTGGGTTGATAGTATAACGTATATTGTTCACTGGGTTGATAGTATTGCGTATATTGTTCACTGGGTTGATAGTATTGCGTATATTGTTCACTGGGTTGATAGTATTACGTATATTGTTCACTGGGTTGATAGTATTGCGTATATTGTTCACTGGGTTGATAGTATTACGTATATTGTTCACTGGGTTGATAGTATTGCGTATATTGTTCACTGGGTTGATAGTATTGCGTATATTGTTCACTGGGTTGATAGTATTGCGTATATTGTTCACTGGGTTGATAGTATTGCGTATATTGTTCACTGGGTTGATAGTATTGCGTATATTGTTCACTGGGTTGATAGTATAACGTATATTGTTCACTGGGTTGATAGTATTGCGTATATTGTTCACTGGGTTGATAGTATTGCGTATATTGTTCACTGGGTTGATAGTATTGCGTATATTGTTCACTGGGTTGATAGTAAAGTATATTGTTCACTGGGTTGATAGTATTGGTATATTGTCACTGGGTTGATAGTATGCGTATATTGTTCACTGGGTTGATAGTATTGCGTATATTGTTCACTGGGTTGATAGTATTGCGTATATTGTTCACTGGGTTGATAGTATTGCGTATATTGTTCACTGGGTTGATAGTATTGCGTATATTGTTCACTGGGTTGATAGTATTACGTATATTGTTCACTGGGTTGATAGTATTGCGTATATTGTTCACTGGGTTGATAGTATTGCGTATATTGTTCACTGGGTTGATAGTATTGCGTATATTGTTCACTGGGTTGATAGTATTACGTATATTGTTCACTGGGTTGATAGTATTGCGTATATTGTTCACTGGGTTGATAGTATTGCGTATATTGTTCACTGGGTTGATAGTATTGCGTATATTGTTCACTGGGTTGATAGTATTGCGTATATTGTTCACTGGGTTGATAGTATTGCGTATATTGTTCACTGGGTTGATAGTATTGCGTATATTGTTCACTGGGTTGATAGTATTACGTATATTGTTCACTGGGTTGATAGTATTGCGTATATTGTTCACTGGGTTGATAGTATGCGTATATTGTTCACTGGGTTGATAGTATAACGTATATTGTTCACTGGGTTGATAGTATTGCGTATATTGTTCACTGGGTTGATAGTATTGCGTATATTGTTCACTGGGTTGATAGTATTGCGTATATTGTTCACTGGGTTGATAGTATTACGTATATTGTTCACTGGGTTGATAGTATTGCGTATATTGTTCACTGGGTTGATAGTATTGCGTATATTGTTCACTGGGTTGATAGTATTGCGTATATTGTTCACTGGGTTGATAGTATTGCGTATATTGTTCACTGGGTTGATAGTATTGCGTATATTGTTCACTGGGTTGATAGTATTGCGTATATTGTTCACTGGGTTGATAGTATTGCGTATATTGTTCACTGGGTTGATAGTATTACGTATATTGTTCACTGGGTTGATAGTATTGCGTATATTGTTCACTGGGTTGATAGTATTGCGTATATTGTTCACTGGGTTGATAGTATTGCGTATATTGTTCACTGGGTTGATAGTATAACGTATATTGTTCACTGGGTTGATAGTATTGCGTATATTGTTCACTGGGTTGATAGTATTGCGTATATTGTTCACTGGGTTGATAGTATTGCGTATATTGTTCACTGGGTTGATAGTATTGCGTATATTGTTCACTGGGTTGATAGTATTGCGTATATTGTTCACTGGGTTGATAGTATTGCGTATATTGTTCACTGGGTTGATAGTATTGCGTATATTGTTCACTGGGTTGATAGTATTACGTATATTGTTCACTGGGTTGATATTATTGCGTATATTGTTCACTGGGTTGATAGTATTGCGTATATTGTCACGGGTTGATAGTATTGCGATATTGTTCACTGGGTTGATAGTATAACGTATATTGTTCACTGGGTTGATAGTATTGCGTATATTGTTCACTGGGTTGATAGTATTACGTATATTGTTCACTGGGTTGATAGTATTGCGTATATTGTTCACTGGGTTGATAGTATTGCGTATATTGTTCACTGGGTTGATAGTATTGCTATATTGTTCACTGGGTTGATAGTATTGCTATATTGTTCACTGGGTTGATAGTATTGCGTATATTGTACACTGGGTTGATAGTATTGCGTATATTGTTCACTGGGTTGATAGTATTGCGTATATTGTTCACTGGGTTGATAGTATTGCGTATATTGTTCACTGGGTTGATAGTATAACGTATATTGTTCACTGGGTTGATAGTATTGCGTATATTGTACACTGGTTGGTAGTATAACGTATATTGTACACTGGGTTGATAGTATTGCGTATATTGTTCACTGGGTTGATAGTATTGCGTATATTGTACACTGGGTTGATAGTATTGCGTATATTGTTCACTGGGTTGATAGTATTACGTATATTGTTCACTGGGTTGATATTATTGCGTATATTGTTCACTGGGTTGATATTATTGCGTATATTGTACACTGGGTTGATAGTATTGCGTATATTGTTCACTGGGTTGATAGTATTACGTATATTGTTCACTGGGTTGATAGTATTGCGTATATTGTTCACTGGGTTGATAGTATTGCGTATATTGTACACTGGGTTGATAGTATAACGTATATTGTTCACTGGGTTGATAGTATTGCGTATATTGTTCACTGGGTTGATATTATTGCGTATATTGTTCACTGGGTTGATAGTATTGCGTATATTGTTCACTGGGTTGATAGTATTAGGTATATTGTACACTGGGTTGATAGTATTGCGTATATTGTTCACTGGGTTGATAGTATTACGTATATTGTTCACTGGGTTGATATTATTGCGTATATTGTTCACTGGGTTGATAGTATTGCGTATATTGTTCACTGGGTTGATAGTATTGCGTATATTGTTCACTGGGTTGATAGTATAACGTATATTGTTCACTGGGTTGATAGTCTTGTGTATATTGTTCACTGGGTTGATAGTATTGCGTATATTGTTCACTGGGTTGATAGTATTACGTATATTGTTCACTGGGTTGATAGTATTGCGTATATTGTTCACTGGGTTGATAGTATAACGTATATTGTTCACTGGGTTGATAGTATTGCGTATATTGTTCACTGGGTTGATAGTATAACGTATATTGTTCACTGGGTTGATATATTGCGTATATTGTTCACTGGGTTGATAGTATTGCGTATATTGTTCACTGGGTTGATAGTATTGCTATATTGTTCACTGGGTTGATAGTATTGCGTATATTGTTCACTGGGTTGATAGTATTGCGTATATTGTTCACTGGGTTGATAGTATTGCGTATATTGTTCACTGGGTTGATAGTATTGCGTATATTGTTCACTGGGTTGATAGTATAACGTATATTGTTCACTGGGTTGATAGTATTGTGTATATTGTTCACTGGGTTGATAGTATTACGTATATTGTTCACTGGGTTGATAGTATTGCGTATATTGTTCACTGGGTTGATAGTATTGCGTATATTGTTCACTGGGTTGATAGTATTGCGTATATTGTTCACTGGGTTGATAGTATTGCTATATTGTTCACTGGGTTGATAGTATTGCGTATATTGTACACTGGGTTGATAGTATTGCGTATATTGTTCACTGGGTTGATAGTATTGCGTATATTGTTCACTGGGTTGATAGTATTGCGTATATTGTACACTGGGTTGATAGTATAACGTATATTGTTCACTGGGTTGATAGTATTGCGTATATTGTACACTGTTGTAGATAACGTATATTGTCACTGGGTTGGTAGTATGCGTATATTGTTCACTGGGTTGATAGTATTGTGTATTGTACACTGGGTTGATAGTATTGCGTATATTGTTCACTGGGTTGATAGTATTACGTATATTGTTCACTGGGTTGATAGTATTGCGTATATTGTTCACTGGGTTGATATTATTGCGTATATTGTACACTGGGTTGATAGTATTGCGTATATTGTTCACTGGGTTGATAGTATTACGTATATTGTTCACTGGGTTGATAGTATTGCGTATATTGTTCACTGGGTTGATAGTATTGCGTATATTGTTCACTGGGTTGATAGTATAACGTATATTGTTCACTGGGTTGATAGTATTGCGTATATTGTTCACTGGGTTGATATTATTGCGTATATTGTTCACTGGGTTGATAGTATTGCGTATATTGTTCACTGGGTTGATAGTATTACGTATATTGTTCACTGGGTTGATAGTATTGCGTATATTGTTCACTGGGTTGATAGTATTACGTATATTGTTCACTGGGTTGATATTATTGCGTATATTGTTCACTGGGTTGATAGTATTGCGTATATTGTACACTGGGTTGATAGTATTGCGTATATTGTTCACTGGGTTGATAGTATAACGTATATTGTTCACTGGGTTGATAGTCTTGTGTATATTGTTCACTGGGTTGATAGTATTGCGTATATTGTTCACTGGGTTGATAATATTACGTGTATTGTTCACTGGGTTGATAGTATTGCGTATATTGTTCACTGGGTTGATAGTATAACGTATATTGTTCACTGGGTTGATAGTATTGCGTATATTGTTCACTGTGTTGATAGTATAACGTGTATTGTTCACTGGGTTGATATTATTGCGTATATTATTCACTGGGTTGATAGTATTGCTATATTGTTCACTGGGTTGATAGTATTGCTATATTGTTCACTGGGTTGATAGTATTGCGTATATTGTACACTGGGTTGATATTATTGCGTATATTGTTCACTGGATTGATAGTATTACGTATATTGTTCACTGGGTTGATATTATTGCGTATATTGTTCACTGGGTTGATATTATTGCGTATATTGTACACTGGGTTGATAGTATTGCGTATATTGTTCACTGGGTTGATAGTATTACGTATATTGTTCACTGGGTTGATAGTATTGCGTATATTGTTCACTGGGTTGATAGTATTGCGTATATTGTACACTGGGTTGATAGTATTGCGTATATTGTTCACTGGGTTGATATTATTGCGTATATTGTTCACTGGGTTGATAGTATTGCGTATATTGTTCACTGGGTTGATAGTATTGCGTATATTGTACACTGGGTTGATAGTATTGCGTATATTGTTCACTGGGTTGATAGTATTACGTATATTGTTCACTGGGTTGATAGTATTGCGTATATTGTTCACTGGGTTGATAGTATTGCGTATATTGTTCACTGGGTTGATAGTATTGCGTATATTGTTCACTGGGTTGATAGTATTGCGTATATTGTTCACTGGGTTGATAGTATTGCGTATATTGTTCACTGGGTTGATAGTATTACGTATATTGTTCACTGGGTTGATAGTATTGCGTATATTGTTCACTGGGTTGATAGTATTGCGTATATTGTTCACTGGGTTGATAGTATTGCTATATTGTTCACTGGGTTGATAGTATTGCGTATATTGTTCACTGGGTTGATAGTATTGCGTATATTGTACACTGGGTTGATAGTATTGCGTATATTGTTCACTGGGTTGATAGTATTGCGTATATTGTTCACTGGGTTGATAGTATTGCGTATATTGTTCACTGGGTTGATAGTATTGCGTATATTGTACACTGGGTTGATATTATTGCGTATATTGTTCACTGGGTTGATAGTATTGCGTATATTGTTCACTGGGTTGATAGTATTGCGTATATTGTTCACTGGGTTGATAGTATTGCGTATATTGTTCACTGGGTTGATAGTATTGCTATATTGTTCACTGGGTTGATAGTATTGCTATATTGTTCACTGGGTTGATAGTATTGCGTATATTGTACACTGGGTTGGTAGTATTGCGTATATTGTTCACTGGTTTGATAGTATTGCGTATATTGTTCACTGGGTTGATAGTATTGCGTATATTGTACACTGGGTTGGTAGTATAACGTATATTGTTCACTGGGTTGATAGTATTGCGTATATTGTACACTGTGTTGGTAGTATAACGTATATTGTACACTGGGTTGGTAGTATTGCGTATATTGTTCACTGGGTTGATAGTATTGTGTATATTGTACACTGGATTGATAGTATTGCGTATATTTTTTGTCCGAATATGTGTTTCTTATAACTTATACAATGTGTAGGAAACATTTTAATATATATATATTATTTATGTTTTAGAGTATGTTTGCAAATTTGTAGTTTGAAAATCAACAATAATGATTAAGTGTTCCAATGTACCAAACGTATGCCATATCATTACTATCGGATCAGTGCTCCAACTTGTAATCCATGGGTCGCAGGTTCGATCACCGGCTATACAATACTAACATGACTCATATCATATTTATTCGGGGAGACATTAAGCCAAGGTCTCGTGTCGAGACTCTGGAATGGGTATCTGTCTGTATCATTGCAATATCCGAAGGTGTCGCTCATATGGGCAATCAGTAGCAACGATAAATAAGCGTAAGCGACACACGATGCAAGTATGCAAACCTTGTAATTAGGAACATAGGATCATTGAGATCACATTTTGTTGACAAATTATTTGCCTGTTAAATAGAAACATTTGCAGTATTAGGTCGGGATTTATGAAACGGCATTTGTTGAACCACTAGTCCAATTCACATGTATCTTCATCATTGAATGCTCACCTTACAAGGTTGCTCAAACTAGGTCACTTTGTCTTAAAACTAGGTAAACATTTCAAAAATCTACTCTTACATCACGAATGTGATGACATTGTGTATGTAGTATTACTAGATGATAATCTCTCTAGTTTCCTCAAGCCGTATCGATATAACATATAACATGATTGCCAGTGAGTGGATGGAGATGTTTTATGCTCTCTTTCCTATATAATTATATGGTAACTCTTTAATGTAACTATCTACTTCTCATAACCACAATGCGGAGGTATTTGATATTTGATGTGACATTACCTAGTGTACTTGTATTATGCTTGCTCAAATTATGACATCGGAGTCATATAACACAGTATACATAGACTTATACAGTACAACTCATTAAACATATTATTCTCAGAAACAACAATTCCCAATGTACAATCAACACTGTGTTAACGGTTACCTCTATGTTACGTTTATGTATCGTCGCTACCGGTTGCCCGTATGAGCGACGCCTCCTGAAGAGATTAGTCATTTTAGAGTTTAGGATAGTGCAATGATACAGATAAAGACCCATTCCAGAATATCCGCTGGTTCGTGCACGGGTTGTCTCTATTAAGCAACGTGTGTTTCTATAGCCCTTTCAACTTGTCGGCTCTGGTGAGCGATCCTGGGTCTTCATGACCCTCTTGTTCTGAAAAGCTTAGCCTACATGTTCAGCACTGTACCGATACATGTGGTTTTGGATATATCAAGGAAAATAGCCAATGCTATAGCAGAGGTTTAATAACTGAAATTCGGAAGAGAAATACGTACTATATATTAGGATAAGAAGAGAAATACGTACTATATATTAGGATAAGAAGAGAAATACGTACTATATATTAGGATAAGAAGAGAAATACGTACTATATATTAGGATAAGAAGAGAAATACGTACTATATATTAGGATAAGCAACACTCGTTAGCATAGTCAAGTAGCCATGCATAGTGTCGCTTTTGAATAGTACTGATAGTATTTTGCATCGATATTGATAACACATCAATTACAAAACCGATGTCCGGGCATATTATTATTTCTCAAGTAGTGATAAGTACATGTAGTCAATGATATCTCACTAGCTCAAATGACTACAGTATGTATACCAAACATTTCATAGCATTACCACGTGTTTGTAGTTGAATATATAAAATGACAAATATTTGTCTAGGTCATCGTTTGTCTTATTCTGGAATAGGATTGTTTAGCTTAATTGCATCTGGCCAATGTTTCCGCGATTTCTGCAGGTAAATTAAGACGAATACAACAAAAGAACACTCGTTGTCAGCTTACTGTCAACACCAGCCCCCACAGGGAAATATTGATAATATTCCTATGACGTCTAGTTCAGTAATTGCTGCTGGCTGTCCTAGTTGATAGGAAGTGCCTATTTTATATTGCATATGTGTATTACATGGACAAATGAAACGGGGGAAAAGTCTGTCCTATTCCACTGAGTCTAGCGAACCCCAACATTGGCCTGAACAGAGTATTTGAAAGGTATTAATCGGAAAATAAATATATGTTTGTTGCTCTATAAAAAAGTCACCATCCCGAATGTCAAGGATTGTTTGGTCCGTTAGGGTACATAAACGCGGATTGCATGTTCCCAAATGGACAGAATCCTGTTGTATAGGTTTTAGTCTATTTGCACAGTTTATTTGAAATAGCGAACAACAGTAGGTAGTCGAACTATTTGCACGGTTTATTTCAAAGATTGAGTGCAACTAAAGAAGCAAAACCTGTGGCAATCATACTGTTTCCTTTGACCGAATTCTTTTTGAATAGTTTATCTCGCATTTTCACATATGTTCGTGGTATAAATGTGAATACATTTCATCGCAGATTCCTTCCCTTGGCTATTGACACCAACACGAATACCACCAATACACCGGTGTCCTCTCATGTTGGCCATACACATGTTCCTGTTTCTATGACGTACGATAACATAAGACATAAACAATGAAATCACCTACCAACATGAGAGTATTCCGTCTGTATTTCAACTGCTGCCTTCCTTTCATAATTAGTTCCACTATTCATGAGCATGAATTAATATGCAATACTATCATTTCCGCTAAACCGTCGTAGACATCCAATTAGTAGCAGACAACATAGTAATATAACGTTTTCAATGAATCGTATTATCCTAATTGCACTGCTTTTTATAATTGTCCAGGTTTGGAAGATATATTGTCTGATTCTGTTGTCTGGCGACGTTCACCAAAACCCTGGGCCTTTATCGAATGACTAGAATATCGACCACGTCGACCATCTTCAACCAACAGCTATGTTGATCTTTCAAAGCATCTTTCCTTCACTACAATGTACAAAGTATTTGTCCAAAGTTAGATATACTATACACTGAATTAAAGGATTTTGACATCCTAGCTTTTTCTGAAACATGGTTGGGACCACATATCGCAACTCCTGAGAGACAAGATCATGCTGACACATTTGGAGGTGTAATTCTTTATGTCAAACAGTATATTCATTACATAAGAAGACCCGATCTTGAAATTGATGGTGTCGAATGTATTTGGATTGAATTTGTGCTTTCCAGCAAACACATTCTGTTTGGTGTTAATTTATCGACCTCCGAATACAAATATTTTGCATCACTCTAATGTTATTAGACTGTATTCATCTTGCTTTATAGGTATATAAAATGTCATAATAACTGGGGACTTTAATCTCAATATATATCAGATGCAATATCTTCCATGAAGGTGGATTCCATTTGTGATCAGTTTTCCTTGCATCAGGTTGTTGATGCACCAACACATTACACATTACACTGAGTCATCTTCCTCTATAATTGATCTTATTTTTAGTTCAAATAGAAATCTTATTTACTCAAGTGGAGTTGTTGATCCCTTTCTCTTGCAGGACGTGTAATACCTATGTTATGGTCTTCTTAGCATGAAAAAGCCAAAACGTACATATTTCTATCGCCATGTTTGGATATTTGACAGAGGAAATGGCAAATGGCCCCGGAATTCGAATGGGTCAAATTAAACAATAAGTATATAATGTTTATGCTAGAAACATTTCAGATGAAAAATGTCTGTGTCCAGGGATTGTATTCCAAACACGAGGGTTCTAGTAAGGGAGAACGAACACACCTGTTTGAGAAATTAACTGAGAAAGGAGATAGTAAACGCAGACGACTCTATCGTAAAGCAAGGTAAAGTGATTCAGTATACCATTGGGAGATATTTCGACACCTTAGAAACTGCACTACTTATACGCTTCGAGAAACAGCACATCGACAGCATAGCTGAACGGTTGAAGTCTGGAAATCAAAACTCAAGGAACGGGTGGTCTTGTCTTAAATTATTCATCAAGCTTACTACATCTACTTCAATACCTCTTCTTGCTTCTGAAAATAATATTATATAATTATGATGACACTTAAAAGGCAAACCTTTTAAATGATATTTTTACTGATCAAAGAATCCTTGCTTCCAGATATACCCACTACAGACTATCCGGACTTGCGTGATATTATTTTGACTCCTGAAGACGTAGAGTATGTATTAAAGTCACTCAACCTTGGCAACGCGGCTTGTCCTGATGGAATTAACAGTCGTATACTTCGTGAACTTTCTTCTGAGCTATGTAGTCCTCTATGTTCACTTTTTAACTACTCACTTCACATTTCTACAGTACCTGCTTTCTGGAAGGATGCAAACGTTACTCCGCTATTCAAATATGGTGATCGTTCTCTAGTCAGCAACTATCATATCTCTCATCAATATTTTAAATAAAGTAATGGTAAAAATTGTATTCAAACTTTCTAAATGACAATAACATCCTTACCTCCTTACAATCTGGATTTGTCCCGGTGACTCCACGGTTAACCAATTAACGTATATGTATAATGTCTTCGCTCCGGCTGTTGACTCAGGTAAAGAGGTCAAAACGATCTTCTGTGCCATCAGTAAAGCCTTTGATCGTGTATGGGTCAAAGGGTTACTTTTTAAACTTAACTCAATCGATATTTCTGGACTCTTGCTATCCTGGTTCTCGTCTTATTTGCATAACAGAAAGCAACGAGTTGTCTTTCCCGGTTGTAAATAGTGTGTGGATGCCGAAGGCATCCATGCTAACTTTAAACACAGACAATGTAGTTCATACCCCGATGGAAACTATTAACCCACAATTCATTATTTACATTTACATTAATTATTCGTTTTTAATGAAACAACGAAAATATAGCACACTTTGCATTTAAAATATTTTAGTCACGATTTGCAACTTACCATGTCGAGGAACAGGTAAATAGATCATCATTGGAACAGTGTAAACAATACGACATGTCTTTTCGAAGGTTGTCTAATAATGCGCATGCGAACGCGCATGCTCATAGCTTCAAGTGCGCGTGTAAGCTACATATGATTAGTTGGAAACCCTCATGTGAAATTGTATGCAATCAGGGCACATACGTTCAGGAAATGCAATAACGATGTAAATATATTGCATACAATTTATGCCAGCATATTCAAAAAGAGATCTTGTTAAAGATAAGTATATGACTTCTAGAGATATTCTATCTAGTTGGTACTTGAGCTTTCATAAAATGTGTATTTTTTACTTGGACGCCAACATGCTTGTAGCAAGTTACTAAAGTGACAGGTTGATCGTGCATACGTAGAGATGGGTGTAAGGGTTTAAATGTGATATGATATTGTCACGTGCGGAGGGGTTATGGGATAATTGGTAGCGTGCTATTCCCTCGACTCACGCCAACTCAGACCGCCTACTAAAATAGGGGTCCGTCCGTCAACTTTAAAAGTAAAAATGAACTAAAGTGGACTCTGATTAAGGCCGACTAAAAGATTAATCCAAGGGGAAGCACCCTACAGGTTTGCTGAGATAATAAAAGAAATAAAGATTTAAATGATTCAACAAGATTTATTCAGTAGCTAGAACAATTTGGTTGCATATCAAGACGGACTAGTAATGTTTTACTATCGTGAAATGATAACAATGCTCAGTTTCACATTAACAAATAGCTTGCTACCTATTTGCACCTTATTATACATCTCTTAGTTTAAACATATTTTATTTTATCAATAATGTTGTAACATTAATATACAAGAACAAATGGATTAAATCGGAACCTAGTAGCTTATTTAGATTTTCTCCAAGACAAACATAATTTTCATAAACTATGGCAGAGTGTATATACATTTATGAACGTGACAAGTTTTATTCAACTGTAATGATATAAGTGTAAGTAAAATAATATGGAGATGATGATGAAGTAATTAATCAGACTGGCTTACCAGTCGGATTAGGTGCAGTCGATTTAGGAAATGGTGAGGCGAGAGAGGGGACGAGAGAGAGAGAGAGAGAGAGAGATAGTGAGAGAGAACGAGGTGGGAATCGTTTATACGAGGATGGAAGAGGAAGTTATACAAATTACACTAGCCGTTATCAAATCTCTTTGTTGCTGTAATAAACTGGTGAACTGCATCAAATATCGCCTTGTTTATCTCTTCACTTAGATTATCATCACCATACAAATGAACTTTAAGAGAAATGTCTGTCAAGGGGCTTATGGTGTTGATAAGGGTTATTCTGGTGTCTGATTAATGAGGACATTGGAATAAGTATTGGTGGCTGGATTCATTAGCTCCGCATCTCCAGAGTGGAGAGTTTATAATATTTCTCGAAAATAAATGTTGATTTAGAGCACTGCATTCGTTTCGAATACGGATATGGAGGAGTTGGGCACGGCGGACACCATGATAGAAGAGTGGATTAGGATTCGGTTTATTATAGTTCAAGCAATATTTGAAAGAAGCAAGTGTATCAATATCCTTAGTTCCCTGTGGCAGAGCATTCCAATCGTTAATGACAGATGGAAGAAAAGAATTTACATATTGAGAAGTTCTGCCACGGATGTTAAGGAGGTTTGCACTGTTCCTCAGTGATATATTTGTTGCTTGACCAACTGAAACTGGAACAAGCGCGGATAAATAATCTGGCAGTAGTCCATTTATCATCTTGCAAATTAATAACAATTTGTGTTTGTGACGTCTAGTGCCTAGTGTTTCCCATCCACATTAAAGATAAAGTTGATGGATTGAGACAAGTTTTGTACAGTCGGTGACGATACGAGCAGCCTCGTTCTAAATTGTGTCCAATTCGTCTTTTTCGTATTGAGTGCAGTTGTCCCAGATTACATTAGCATACTCCATAAGAGGCCTGACAAAAGACACATACATTATTTCAAGCGTTTTCCTGTCCAGTACACATTTGAGACGTCTCATTATGGTTACTCTTGCCCATGCTTTGGTTTTCATATGATTTATCTGATGGTGCCAAGCACAATCGTCAGAGATCAGTACACCTAGGTGTTTATGAAAATCAACAGAAGGAATAATGAAATTGGACATGTGAAGAGCTGGGTGCACTGGTTTTAACCTTTTCCGATAGATGATGAGATATTCTGATTTAGCCGGATTGAAGGTGACGACATTTGATCAATATCCGATTGGAGTTGAACATATGCTACAGTAGGTGTATCAACAATAATGAACATACTGGTATCATCAGCAAAGAGATTTATGTTTGACCCAATATCGGTAACAATATCATTTATATAGATTAAAAACAACACTGGACCAGGGGAACCCTTGGGGGAACGCCGGCATGTATTTCAGAAAAAGTTGAGGATGCTCCAGGGATAACTACTCGTTGACATATATTTGAAAGATAGTTTGAGAACAAGGATAGTAAGCTGCCACGAATACCGGCTTGTTCGAGCTTGTGAAGGAGTCCACGATGCCACACCTTATCGAAAGCTTTGCTTATGTCAAAGAATATAACCCTTACCTATAGCCCATTGTCAAGAGCACGACATAATGTAGTGTACAACTATGTAAGCTGATTCACAGTTGAATCGCCTGGCAGAAATCCAGACTGATAGCAGGTAAAGAAATTACTATCACGCAAGAAGTTAAACACATGCTTGAATATTATCCGCACACAACTGTTCTCCTTAGTGTTCCAACAGCGAAATATCACATCACTTAAATATACCTAAATCAGCTGCATCTTGTGCACAGATCGCTAACATGTAATATGTTACTAATGTAATTGATTATAAGTATTCCTAAGGAAATAAAAGAATAATTTTTAGCCAAGCAAAAATTAGGTCTTATACCTAAGAAATAAACGTTCAGAGTCCCCCTATGAAACGCTCCCAAGCCTATTTATACTGCGCACAAAATACACTGTGCAGTGCACCAACATCTATGTGCACTCGAATACCGCACAACATACGCTGTGCGCTATATTAAGCACAAACCGCACAAGAAAGTGCACACAGTGCGCCCAATAGCGCGCGTTCGTAACTGTGCGCTGTATCCATGCCAACAATATGGCTACCTGGTTCCAAACACTGTTTCTATGATAAAACTGAATGAAAACATCGACAATCTTATAATGAGATTAATATATAAACATTATATTGTATTAGTGTTACCTTGTGATAAAAATCTGGACTGTTTCCAGTGTATAAATACTATTTAAAGTTTGACTCTGATGAAAATCTCTGAAAATGACAGCTTAAAACTACCCACAGTGCAATGCGATTTCTATCGAAGTACTTCCGAAAAATGGCTGCCGTAGGATACACTCTGTCGTGGATTTAAAGGATTAACTGATAAGAACATGCTTTCCAAAGGTAAAACCAATACTCTAACAAAGTACTGCAATAAACATTGGTGACACATCGTAGCTTGGAGTAAGACATGTGTATAGCCATCAACATTATGTAATCAAAATGTAAATGTATGTCAAACGTCACTGATAAACCTGGGGCATTACAATATCTTAACAAAATATCAAGAGTGTAGAGTTTCTGCAGCAGAAATAGGATGATCAACAATTATATATAGACTGGCATCGTCAACACATAGATCTACTTGAGACCCCATATCGTCGACGATGTCATTGATAACTACTCAGAACAAGAGTGAGCCAAGCAGAGATCCTTCGGGAACTCCTGCATTTACTGTGGACCATTAGATTTGGTACCCAGCAGAACAACAGATTATCCTCTGTTAGAGTGATAGTCAGAAAACCAGTTAAATAAACAACCACCCAGTCCAGCATTTTTTAACTTGAATAGGAGACTGTCACAAAGTTGATATGCAGGCCTCAATTTCTGCATACTTGTATAATAAAAACTTGCGTCATCTTTTGGGTAAAATTGAACTGTCTTATAAATCAGTACCTTTTTGATCGGATACTTAGTACATTATTTACGGTATCCGAAATCATAAAGATCCATGCACATTTTGTCAATTTCGACCCAGAACTCATAATATTATTTTATCACAAGCATATTAATTTTTTGCAATGATAATTTATGTTAGATAAGTGCCAGGCAGCAATGCCTCTTTTGATAAAGCATTAAACAGTCGGGTGATTTACCTTGCGACGCATTGTATGTAAAATATGGAGTTGTTCGTGAAAAGCGTATTACATCAGTGATATAAGGTCATTTTCAAATATTCAGGGGCACACATGATTATGTTATGTCGACCAGTAACAGTCGAATGTTAGGATTGTAGATTTATTACTTGAAGTTAATTATTTATGATTAAACATTTTGATAAAAGACTCCTTTGGTTAAATCCATTTATTACCAAAGTGACATATATCGTATTTTTGTTTCCAGTATTAGTAGAAATGAATACTGTAAAAGGTGATATGTTGATTCATATTGTTAGCAACTATGAATGATTGCATTATGGATTTGTTAAATAACTACCAACTGTGGAAAGCCGATGCATATTGTATTACAGTGGTTCGATCCACATGACACCATATTATTTATGTTGTGGCGAACACATAGTTGTGACTGACGAGCCCCCAGTGGGTGTGGTGACCCACACTTCTATTTATCTCTCAATGTCTCACTTGAGCTCTTGCCAGGGTCTAACCTATCATAGATCCGCTGGAGTTGTCTAAGGGTATTTTGTATCTTCGGTCTCACAATAATAACACAACACAGTGGTTTTGTCTTTCTTATAATAATATATTTCTTCCTTTATTTTCTTATTTTCTATGTTATATCTCATACATATATCTCTGCTTAATTCAATTTTATTTATTTAAGTCAGAATTTAGTCGTGTATTGCTAATTGTCCCAATAAGCTCTAATATCTTTAATCCGTAATTACTCTCTTCATACAATCTCTTCAATGTTTCTGCTTCAATAACCATTGTCTCACAATAATAGATTATATTCACCAGCACTAAATATGTTCCTTATCTCGGCTGAATAATCTTATAACTCGTATTTATTTTTAAATACGCAATTAACTTTCATAAGTTATTTTTCTCTTAATGTCTAAGTATCATAGACACAGTTAATTCTGTATCTTATTTTCGAGATCACACAACGATCCGTTCTTTGGATGTCACCTTAGTGTATCTAATTTGGTTAATAATGTTAGTTTCTTATATACAGACCAGCGATGGTCATGTAGACTTACAGGCACCGTAACATCTGGTACGCTACCTAATATTATTAAGATTTTCCGCACATCCAAATAGTCGGCCTTTTAAAATTTAACAACTGGCCACTTGTGCAATCAGTCCCGATAATTAGTCATTCCCGCGCGAAAATAGAATTGATATTTTAGGCGCGAACATGATAGCAGACGATATATATATATTATCTTTTATTCCTCCATTTCTGAAGAGTTACATACAATCATCAAGAAAGATACAAAAGTATAGAACATAATTATAAACACAACTATAGATCAGGTACGAATTAGAATATACATACAACATAACATACATACGTACAGATAATTAAGAATGAAAACAAACAATACAATATCATAACCTTGGCCTAAAATCAAGGAAAGTGTCAATAGTTATTCTCGGGCTTAATAATAAATATACAACCATCTAAAACAACATAAGGATTCACGAAAGCGAAAATGGTACATTATGAAGTACATGGTGATATAAATAGTATCGTTTTGTATCACATATATGAACACATTATTTTCTTTATTTTATAATGCTATCGCATAAACTTGCTTAAGAAATGAAGCACTGGTGCACAGAAAGTCTGAATACTGTTCCAGATGTATTAATCTGGCAATGTCTTTGTCTATATGTCCTAGTAAATATTTCAAGAACGCAGGTCGTGATATATTTTTCATTAACATATATAAGTTATTAGAGAAATAGTCATGTACATGGTTCAGGTAAATGTTTCTGAGGTTATCTGATTTAACAGTATCGCATTCATAAACAATGTGGAACAGTTAATCATATGTGTTACAGTTTAAGCATGTGTTAGGCCTACACATAGGTTTGCAGACTTGTTTTGCTGTAAAAGACATAAGTTCGATGGTATTTGGTTTTTCAGGTGCTCCACGCCACATGCTGGCGGGGATAAGTTCATCGTGGACGTCTCTGAATCTTGTAAAGCCATTCTCAGTGACCAGTTTGTCAGTTTGTAGTTTAAGACGGATTGTTTACATATTATCTTCCACCGTTGTTTCACAGGAAACATATTATTCAACATAAATTCAGTCAGAAAACGTACTAAGCCGTATTTCTCAAGAACACCGGCGATATCAGACACAAAACCTCGATTGCGCGCTGTACTTTTATTATTGTATTGATACAGTCTGTAAATGAACAACTGCAGTGCAATGTCCGACGATTTTAGACGACACAGATAGCCTAAAAAGCTAAGCTTTTGTAAGTCTATATACGCTTCAATGGAGGTGAAGCCAAGTAGACCATTCACCATGTCAGAACGGGTTAGTTGTGGAAGATTCTGCAATCGTTTGAGGCAAAAATGGTGTGTTGCCTCAAGATGGCGCATGTCGGACTTTGTTATATGATTCCATAGTTCGCATCCGAAGAATGATCTTGGTATATAGTTTTGCCGCCGTTATTGGGTTTAAGCCGTTAGCGTGAATTCCAGAGTGTATGAAACTGAACAAAGTACTTCTAGCTGATTGTCGTATATCATCCACACTCGCTGGATATGTTCTAGTCTTGTGCTGAACAACACCAAGATGTTTGTATTGCTCAACTTCTTTAATGCAGGTAGTGTCGTAAAACAATTTAATACTTTCCTTGCAATGACGTGGCTGATTGTGAACTAAGACTGCATTTGGATGCATTGTATAAGTACCGCCATTTGATGGAATATTGTTTGCAGATTGAGAGCAGTTCACATAGTCCGTGTTTTGTCAACGAAATAAGCACCATATCGTCAGTCTGAGTTGGAGCACAAGGGTGTATATTATTGATTGACATGCCATGTATTGAGTTGCTTAGGGTGTGTAGGAGTTGATCGATGGACACTGTGCATAGAAACGGAGAGCAGATGCTTCCCTGACGCGTTCCTTGCTTTATATCGAACGGATCTGATAAGTGTCCGTGGGCCAAGACGCGACTGGAAGCTCCATGTCATATCAAAGGCTTTCATCGCATCCAAGAAACACGTGTACATAACGCTATTACGTTCATAATAATAGGTTGACACTTCTTGGTATATGAATGACGCGAGTTTGCACGATTTTCCCTTTTGGAACCCATGTTGGAGTGGGTGTAATTTATCATTAATAGTTTCAGTTTCAATTCTAGTCAGTATAACTTTTTCAAACAATTTGAATATCACTGGTAATAAAGATATAGCTCTATAGTTGTTCGGGTTTGTTTTTGATTTACCGTATCCCTTATGTAAAGTAATTGTTATACTTTCTTTGAAGTTATCTTGTATAACTTCGTTGCGTAATATCGCGTTGAAGAGATTCACAATGCAACCGATCAATAATTCACCGCCGTGTTTTACATGTTCATATGTTATGTTATCACGTGATGCACTTTTGCCGTTTGGCATTGTAAGGACGATTTTAGATAGTTCTGTTATAGTCTCTGGATTTGTCAAGTTGTACTCGGAGTCAATGTCATCAGTTTTCAGAAAATACTTTACCTCTCGATCAATTTTGAGACAAAAATCCTCATCAAAGTTAGGCTCGGTCGAATATGAATACAAGTGAGCAAAATAATTTCGCCAACCTGTCAACATTTTCTCCGGTTCATTTACTAGTTCGTCATTAAATAGCATCTCGTTACACGCACGTTTACTGTTTTTATTTTTTCGTAAGTTTATCACCTTCCAAAATCCCTTTTGGTCCATTTTCGCTAATTTATCTAAACGTTCATATTCGGTCCGTTCAAATGTATTTGCGGCGTTTCTCATTTTACTTCTGAACTTGCGCTTTTCTAACTTAGAGTCATCGTAAGCTTTCCCACGTCTTGGTCGTCCTTCACTTAACCATATTGAACGAGCCAATTTCATATTTTTGTGATATGCTTTCACATTGGTGTATGGTTTTAAGTAATGTTTAAAAGATCTTGTTGAAACATGAATTTTAGCCGATACATTTATACAAGCGATAATTTCATCATAGGTTTCATTTACATTATCATAGTCTATGTTTCTGCTTCGTAACATTGACGTAAGTTCGTTTTCATAATTTTGAATTTGCGTGTTCGATGTCCATTTGTAGCACTGTTTTGCGAAAGGTAACGCATCTGAGTCGGAGTATGCATAAATATGTTCAACGTTTATGTAAACAAACAGTGGTAAATGCCGCGAAATGTTCAATGGTGCGTCACTTTCTATATAGCATGATGCTATACCGGGTATAGAACCTTCATTGACTAGAATATGATCTATGAGACTTGGAGCCCCATTACTCTCTGGTACAAACGAATATCTACTTCTGCTACCTAGAGTTGTTCCAGTAACAGGCTTCAGGTAGTAACGCTGGGCTATAGTTTCAATATACATGTCTCTGGGTCTTACACAGTTTGTTGAGCCATTATAATTGAATTTGGCATTGAAGTCGCCCATTAAGACAATTTGGCTGTCATTTTCGAAGCTACTAAGCAAATCATTTAGCTGATCAACCTCTGATTTGAACACCTCGATAAATTCATTCACATAAGGTAAGTATACTTGTACAACATACAAGTTGTTCAATCGGAGTTTAACTTTAATTGCGGCTATGCGATCACTGCCAGAATCTATAACTTGGATTAAATTATTAATATCATTATGCCATAATAATGCAACGCCACCGCGTCCATATTGTCTGCCAAAGAACGTTCTGGGATGTAATGACGTTTGAGCTATAAGAACTGCTAATATTTTCTAATACATGTGTACTTTGTTTTAACAACCAGTGTTCTGATAATCCACATATTGTGATATTTCTGTTTTCTAGTTCCTGAAGTAGATAGGGGATGCCAGTAAATATGCCGGTGACATTCCATGACATAAAGCGTAGTTGCATACATGATAGTTCTAATCTGTGACGTCATATGTATCGGGGATCGACATTCTCTTCCTGTAGTCAGACCTTTTAATCCAAGGTCGACAGAAAACACCTTCAGGCCATATACTGGTGTCTTCAAGCAACGGTGATTGGTCATCGCTTACGACAATTTGAACAGACTGACAGTCTTGTCTTCGTGTGTATAGAAATTTAGCTGATTTGTATACAATACCCATTTCTTCCAGGAATTCTTCTAGGCCTTCCTGGTCACTGTCTTGTGCTATACCGGTTATTAGGTACGAAACCGCTTTCTTTCGAATGACACCTCTAAATGTGTGGTTTTCTCTGTTTCGGTAGGGTACATTCATTTCAACTGAACGGCTATATTCACCGGTTACATTGTGGGTAGGTGAGTCGTTTGTGATTATTTCCGGTGAGATAATTTGCTGGCTTTGGCTTGAACGTCCTTGGAGATCCTGTAGGTCTCGAGTTGTTCGCGAAGTTCCGGTTTCACTCTGTTGGGGTTTTGCTGAGTAGAGCGAATTGTGACGTGGTGGAGAATTTTCTACCAGACGTTCCAATGGAAACTTGCTATTACATACGTGTTTATTCGTACTGATAGCCTTCTCTAACATGATTTGCAGATTTTCGTTTAGACTATCGAATTTCGTGCATATCTCCGAGGTGAATGACTTAAAGCCTTCTCTATTGTGTTACATTGTGCATTTGTGGACGTTTGTGAAATCTTCGTCTCCATAGTTTTCAGTTTTGCATCAAGTGCTTTCGCGAAAGTTTGATCGACACTCTTGGTACATTTCTCAGTTGTCTTTATGTGTTGGTCAATCCTTTCGTTAACTTCGTCTACTTTCATTTTCATTGTATTTTTACGTTGTTCATCGCAATCACGACTATTACAAATGCTGCTCGAGTTGCTCTGTACATTCTCACTTAATTCGTTGATTTCCAATTGCAAAGAATTGCGACTTGTTTCTAACTTTTTGAACTGGCGTGCAAGTATTTTGAGACCATTTGAAAACTTTGGACTAGGCGCAGAATCCTTACTATTAAAGTTTTCGATGAGAACTTGGGTACACGTGTCTAGTCAGATTTCATTATACGTAGCTCTTTGTTCACGTTAGATGCTAGTGAGCTAATAATAATATTTCGTGCAAATATTGTTTGTTTTTCATATATTTTGCACAATGTATATTGTTGTAGGATGTTTATTCAGTCAACTGTGGAACGCCGATGCATCTTGTCTTTTGAGTGGTTCTGTACTCATGGCTCCATACCAAGCATCCGCATGTCCGTGTGATGTATTAAACTTTATTATAAGTTACGGATTGTCAAGTGGTGTGTATGTGTGTGTACCAAATGACGAATATGACCACAACAGTTATTGTTCGTACTTGTATACGAAGTGCCTTTTATTCATGGGATGGTATGCAGTTACCTACCTTCTATATATCTATTCATATCCTCATTTGTGTTTTTATGTTACACAGTGTAGTGTCTGATATCTGACGTATCGTCACACACATCATGTAGCACGTGTATTATAGTTCTTATATAACACGCTATGTTATAAGAATTTCACATGAATGTTGATATGGTATGTGCCATATGTTATCTATATTTTTAAGCTTCTCCCCCGGACATATATTCCCGGTGAGGATTTGGAAGAGGTTAGAGATCCCCAACTGTTTTATATGGCCGGACTACGTACCGCAGCAACTTTTGTTTGTATTCTCGGAGATACATATCCCGGATACGTCATTTGATTTATTTACTGCCCGGATAATGTACGCCGAAGCCGTTGTCTTCATAATGTGTGGCCTTATCCCTCACGCATATGTTTTTGGCGGACTTGAGGAACAGCTTAAGGAAACCAACACTATCCCGGGAGCCAAAATGGGAACATCGCTGTCATGGTTGAATCCTGGTATTAGCCTAAGTTACGTGTGTTAATTTATTTTGAGTCGCTGTGACTCAGTCCTCAGTTCTTGAGTCGCTGTGACTCAGTCCTCAGTTCTTGAGTCGCTGTGACTCAGTCCTCAGTTCTTGAGTCGCTGTGACTCAGTCCTCAGTTCTTGAGTCGCTGTGACTCAGTCTTCAGTTCTTGAGTCGCTGTGACTCAGTCCTCAGTTCTTGAGTCGCTGTGACTCAGTCCTCAGTTCTTGATTGCCATGTGTTAGTTGTCCGTATAGTTAACGGAATACCTTTTTCCACATAGAGAGTTTTCTCTCTGACTTGTAACATTCACTTGCGTGGAAGTTTAGCTTTCACCAAGGACAGTTATCCGTGTGAAGGATATATTTCATCGACTCATGTTACCTTTGTTTTATCCTCTCTTTAATCACAGGTGCAGTTTCACTCAGGATCCGGTTACTAATTCCGTCTGATCTTGTAGCTTTCTGGATGTTTAGAAATCTCAAAGCTTCTTCGAGGTAGGGTAATAAAATAGAGTCAAATTTATCTATCGCCTCTTAATAGATAATGTCAGGAATCTCATTATAGGGGTTGTTAAGCGAATGACTGACTACAAAAGAAGTCATTCAAGAGATCAAACTACGACTTAGAATCAATAACAAGTTCCTGTGTGACCGGATCTATAAGTGGGTGAATAATTTGGTTATTAGAAGGAGAGATGAATGTTCCACCAATCTGTGTTGGCGTTGTAGTTGAAGAATTTAGATAATCAGCCATTTTAAGAAAATAGTTTTGTTTTGCAGAGCGAATAAGTAGTATTTAATTACGGATTTTGTTCTGAATTTGTTGCAGTGATTAGGGTTCTGAGATCGTTTAGTTTGTGCTAGTATGTTTTACGTTTTAGTGTTGTTTTCTTTATTTGCGTTGTGATCCATTGAGTGTCATTTGGTTTTACTGTAATGTTTCTTGTTGAAATGCATTCCTTTGAGTTTATTCGTAAAGAAGACAGTATATTATTGTGCTAATGTCATCATTCTTGAAAAGTTCCCAGAGTTAGTTTCACTGATCGTACTTCTTTTGGCAAGTTGAGGGAGGTGCGGACATTTTAAGAGATTTACTGTACATAGAGAAAATTGCAACACGTAAATAAACAACTTTCTGTAGATCACGTGTAACGATGTAAAGTGACAACTTTCTGTAGATCATGTGTAACGGTGTAACGAAGTAAAGTGACAACTTTCTGTAGATCATGTGTAACGGTGTAACGAAGTAAAGTGACAACTTTCTGTAGAGCATGTGTAACGGTGTAACGAAGTAAAGTGACCCCCATAGAATAATAATATTGACTCCCGTTAAAAAGTAATGACACACGATGATATCTATAAATATTGACTCCCACCTTAATCGATCAGTAACTGAATATTAACTAATACAAGTGTTAGTATTGCTAATACTTGCTGTTGTTGCTTCTCATGTTGCTGCTGTTGTCGCAGCAGTAATAGTACAATGTACTTACACATTTCATGAAGACATTTTTTTTCGTGCTACTCCAGGAAATTTAACAAAACATTGAACCCGGAAGAGAACGAGACGAGCACGTCTGTCAAACTAGTTTGTTAATAAATATCATTCTACCTTAAAATTATCAACTATTGTTGAAAGCATGTACCACACTTATTAGAAGGATAATTAGCAATTTTAAGAGTTTTCCACACAATTATTACCCGTGAGACGGCCGATACAATATAGCTTTGTGAGAAGTCGATATAATTGGTGCAATTACTTAATACACACGCCCTTTGGTCCTAACATTCCCCCAACTATACATGCTTTTGTTTTGCCGCTGAATGCGATATTCCATTGACGGTTCAAGAGGGGGTCCATGATGTCCTGACCTCTCTTTTTGAATTGTAACAAGAAAAGCTATGACAACAATTCCCTTATGCCCAACACCTCCGATAGCTCAAGAACATGTGTTACGTTGCGAGTGAATGTTACAATAGCATCAAACTACAACACGATGCTATTACAACATTCACCACCAACACACACATGGTCCCAACTTCGGAAAGAAGAACACAAACTCCAAACTATTTTTTGGTATAAGCCTTGTGGGTACCTTGAAGTTATATATAAATATAATTCGTAAACTTAAACGACAACAATTACATTTGTTGCCATAGCAATACTCATCTGCTATAAATAATGATGTAGGGGTTAGAGAATGGAGGTATTTATTAGCAAGACATCTCAACCCCCCCATATTTAAAAGTCGCCATCGCATAAATGCATTTGGGCGACTAAGTTTTCTAAAACGTTTAAAATAAATACCATCTAACAGTGATGAGCCTGACCCTCTCAATATCAAATCTTTCAGATGGGACTATAAACGAGAGACTCGCCTCGTTGCTATACAACAGACATATAAAACAACCAAAGTGTGGACACTATTTAGGTGGATCTGTAGTCCAGTGGTAACACGCTGGACTGGTAATCCAGGTATCACAGGTTCGATCCCCCGTCTGACCCTAATACAATTAACAGTCTTTCAGATGGGACGTTAAACCGAGGTCTCGTGTCGGCGCTTTACACTGTGCACGTAAAAGAACCAGACGAGACTCTGGAATGGTTCTCTGTCTGTATCATTGCACTATCCTCCAAAATCTAAAATGACTAATCTTTTCAGGAGGCGTCGCTCATATGGGCAACCGGTAACGACGATAAATAAACGTAAAACACACACTATTTATACTAAGAATAACTATGCATGGTTTACTGTTAAACACGAGAAACGACAATATAGCAAACATGTCGACAGTGTTTTAGGAAAGGGTTGTTGCACTGACTTATTTAGCTAAAGAATGCCTTTAAATCTTAATGCTAGGTCACTTGCATAAGTGGTGAAGGGTGGTAGGGGGAAACCTACATTTGCATATTCGACCTGTAAAAAGAGATGAAAAGGTTAGACAAGAAAGTAGCAGTTAATGGAAATTACCGGTAGGTAAAATACATTAAGACATAAAAAAAATATATATTGACAAAATGTCGCTACCAAGTCATTTTGTCCTTGTTTATAAATACATGTAGGCCTACAGTCTGGTGGAATTGTTGTGTTATCATCTGTGACCTGGGTTGGGGATTTGCGTCAGGGAATCACTTAATAACAAGATTAAGAAATAAACATGTTTAATTCAAGTAAAATACTACAAATATCATCATAGTACATGACAGCAATGTTTCTACACAGATATTCAAAATGATGCAAATCATAAAACATTGATGAACATAATTTATATACATGCAGTCTAAATACATATATACATGCAATTGCATAAGAAATTATACATTTCTAACATCTTGAGCAAATATTTATGGTGTTTTATTTACAATAAAATGGACCACGATGGCCCTATATAGCTCACCTGACTCCATTGTTCACACAAGGGTGTCATGCAACAACTATGAATATCATTGTATTGTACATTGATCAATCTTACTAAATGTCGGCGATAGATTTTCCGAAAAATTTGTAATATTTTGAGATGGAAGAATTTGTACCATGATGACAAGTAAATACTAAATCATAAATGGTGACTATAGACCCTATGGTTGCTGAGGAGAAGACACTTGAACATGCTCATTGTGACGACGTCGGACGGGTGGTAACCATATATGTAGTTTCTTCAACACTTGCTAAAGTTTTTCAGGATTTACGCATCTATAAACTACATAAGGGGATGCTATATTGTGATATCCGCTTTAAACATCGAAAAAAGGTTATTAACGGAAATAAACTTATGATCGAAAATGGATTTTGAACATTGTGCGTAATTTCCACTTGTTTTGTGGTTGGGAAATATTTCTCCATAATTTAAATATGTAATTAATTGATGGCTGTTTGGATCAGGCAGTCAGTGATTAAGCTTGGCTGAAATCTTGGGAAGAAGTCACTTATTCCTAACTTATTCTCACACTATTCATACAGTTAGAAATTCGAAAATTTACAGAGAAGTATAACTTCAACTACTGTGTTCAAGAATGTATGTTTAAAATGTTAAACCAAATTGACCTGCATAGCCTACAGTAAATAAATATGTTATTGCTCTCTATCGTGACATGTATTTCACTAATATTCCAACATATTCAAGACACTGTATTGAGTGTTTTCCATAAATCACAATAAATGGTACCATGATCATCTTATTATTTTGCTATGTCTCATCACAGACAACCACTATGACACATTTGACTGTTCACATACGGAACGATACAGTACAACCGAACATCTGTGACCATCTGCAGCAAATAAGTATTCCTGTAAAACACAATATATACATTCTTGTTATTGTATATACAGGCCCAACAGCTGTAGATTGCTGTAATTGACATTGGCTTGCTGGTATTAGTGTCAAAATCACTGGAATTCAAAAATAAATGCAGGAACAAAAATATAAGTTTTGGTATTATAATTTTTAGTGGCTGTACATGTGTGCACTACAATAACGTGGATTCTTGGAAACATGATCTGATCGGACAAATCTATAATGTGGACTAATCTCCGAGTTTGTTGAATGCTAGACTTCATGTGTATTTCCAGGATCCTATATACATGTTCCTTGTACTTGCACAAATAATCCACCATATTGGAAATCTTAAAATCATCAAACATTATGGGAATTATAATAGAAACAGTAAATGAATTTAAAATGGTACACATATTGAATGGCAATTGGCAGTTTGGTGGAATCAAGTATAAGTCTTGAGAAGCGATTAAGAAAAAACGGCAGACAAGACAGGCAAAGAACATGGTATCAATTGTGAGAACAAGTTGTCAATAAATCACAAAGTTGTGATAAACTTCAGCCAAACATGTAGACGACCATTTCGTAATTGCTACAATCAACATGACCTATCGCACATCATGGCATAGTGTGGGGCCGTTACCTTTCAGGATGATCATTACCTTGTGAACTTTACCACATCACTGATCAGTCAATTGTAACCCCCCAACTCTCCTCCCCATCATATACAATTGTAAATGCTACGACATGTTCCAAAATGATAAAACATTGTCAAATCTCAAGATGAATATCAAACATTTTTGATTGGCTGATTCTGGGTATCAACCTAACATTATGGTAGCGCTTACCGATTAGCGCATTGGCTAGCGCGCTCGCTTCTCACCAATGCGACCCGGGTTCGATCCTCGGACAGGGAAGTATGCGAGATGGTACGATGGTCGCCAGATCGGACAGGTGGGTTTTCTCCGGGTACTCCGGTTTCCTCCCACATGAATGACCACACATACGCTTTCATCCGAGCCAACGAGAGTGATTAATATAAGTTGTTAAAACTTGCTTCACAATCGTTGTAAAATAAATAAATTATAAATTAAAAAAAAACACTATGGTACAGAATTTGAAAATAATCCTGGACGTACTATTTTTATGTTTGAATCTACATAATTATATTTTATGCAGCAGTGCTTTTTCGATAGTGGTGACAACGGCAGGAACTTCAGGTTTATTGTGTGTCGCTCCATTTGTGAATTCGAATTATCTTCACCGCATACCAACTTTTGTGATTTCAAAAATCTCAGACATTGGCACAATTCAATTATGGCAGGCTTGTATATACAAGGACTGAAACTAAATGTCATGTCGATCCGTTGCATATTAATGACAATTTCTTCATATTATCATCAACATATGTAATCTGAGTTTCACTACAAACTGTTTTGGCACCATAGAAACCATAGGCACCGATTACAGGCCATGATAGTGTGATATTGATTGTTTGACACTGGTCTGACAAATGATTAAAATGCATACAAAATCTGATGTGTCTGACATGAGGAGTATTTCTCACTAGGGTTTCAACGATTACACGTGTAAACGGAGCCGTGTCGTGTAATGGTAATACAAGTGTACTAATTGAGTAACCGTGTACACTATCTTAATTGATGACGTTGTATAATGAAGCTTAGTGACGTAATAAAATCAGAGCATCGACCGTTTCACTGAATTTTGTGAGACCTAGTACATGTAACTAATCATGGAGAATAAACAGATTGTAAACGACGTCATGCCGTGTACAAAAGATCGTGTACACGTTTACAAAAATCTGGACATGTGGCAGCCCTATAACTCACACATACATGTATCAACATTACCCGACATGCCTGAAATATATGCTCTGCACATCATCTCAAGCAACATACATGTCAAGTGATTATAGGATTCCTCCAGCGGTTCAAGATATTTAAGAGGACACAAATTTGTGACGGGTAGACAGAGACCATTCCGCTATGCGTGTTAAATATACAGAGATGCTACTAACAAAGGGTATTAAATAATGAAAATAAAATTACAGAGAATGTAGTGGAATTCGCAGTTACAATTGTGCCATTAGGCAAGGCACTTACATTTCACATACTTATTGTCTTATCTGCCTTGTGGCGATGGATTAACGCTTTCCTTCATAGAGATTTAGGTTAGTATACTACTATATCTCCATACAAACGACAGCCATTTAGTTATAGTGCAGTGGATAAGTAGTCACCATATCTATCCCAACTCCATAGATATTATTGGGAAAACATGAGAATCTGGCCTGCATTATGAACATTGGTTTGGCTACTACATTGTCAATGTATGTCGTATTTGTAATGGCATCAAGAGGTGCTTCTATGAGGGAAAGGGTTAATATAAGTTGTAGGAACTTGTTTCGCAATCAAGTTAAATTGCTAAATTTGTATAAACTAAAAGTGGATTGTTTTGGCAAATACTTACACCATGATGAAATCCAAGGAATTCCATTGAGTTTGAATCTGTAACTTAACATCCTAGGTTGGAATGTCCTAAAAAATAATAAAACATGTACACCAGTGAGTTGTTTTAACAGGAGCAGGGTAATACATATGTCCACGAAAACCACGCCCAGTTGAAAGTGCTGTCACCCTTTTTGAATATTTACTCATTGAAAAACAAATTAATATTAGTTTGTCTTGCTGAGAAATTGAATTTTCCATTTGGAAACTGATAGCATGTTGAGCAAAGTAAACACAGATAAAACAGAGGAAATAACTTAAGATGTATATACTTTTTGGGAGTATTCAGGGATAGTAACACTGGGATATGAAGTGTTTGGAAGTACTAGTATATAAATGGTAGTTCAGGGATTATATTCAGTATGACGTCAGATTTCGCACTGATCAATAAAATGGTTCTATATGCAACAATTGTAAACAAATCTGTTCCAATTATAGCGCCTATCCAGAGTCTTTATATATATAATAAGTGTTCTTCAAATAAAACACAATTTTAAAGAAAATATGCATGTATATATGTATGTTATATAATAATTTCACAAAACGTTTGCCGCATCCAGCCAGATTTCACTCAAAAGACGCGGGTTTGTTCATCAAAAAATATAATTTTCGACGAGGTGCTTCAGTAGTGTAGATTATTGAGCTACTTATACATGTAGTCTTTACTTTAGCCAGCGTGCAGAGTTAAATGTAGATATAATTATTACTAGTATTACAGTAATTTACCCTTTTTTGATAATGATGGGTTTTCAGTCATCACATCTATACAGTCTGGTGGACAGTTCCGGCTTGACAGGTTCTCAGCCGCTCCCTCGTCTAAGTCAACACAACCAAGGTGGAACCCATCCATTATAAATTGTACTGCATCATCATCTTTGTATCATAATTTTGTTAGCGACAGAGGCAATGTAACATGTTGTCTGGAACCGAGTCTACCACGCTGTGTTTCCACTTCCTCGACATTGTGATGTCAACCTAGTAGAATAAAAGGTGTGTTTTGCATATAAACTGACAGTTATGAAATGCTAAATTGTCTAATATTATCAGTGATTATTATGACATTGCAATTACTTTAGTTGGTGTCGGTCTTCAGACTGCCCAGTTAATTGGTTAATCCAGTTGGAAGTGTGGATGGCTTGCAAGACGACAGCCATGTGTTCAAGCCCCCAGTACACAGGTTTTCAGGGAGTTAAACATGTTTGCTACACTCCTTGTCGTTAGTCAAAGGCATACATTATGTGGATTTGCTAAATAAACATTGGTGTTGTTGTATAATTAGAAGTCATTGCAGATATAGCGTGTGACTGACATGTTCTGCTTAAAACCATAGGAAAGAAACTTTTGCCTTGCCAGGGGTATTTACAATGTAGCGGCATCGGTTATCTTTACGTGTTGTGGTGTAAAGGACAATGAGTAGCTTTATTTTGCGAGTAATTCTCAGCACCTCATACTTGTCAGTACATTTACAAAGAACAGGAGGGAGAAGTGTAGCGATTCGGCACAGTCTATACATTAGACTACACATGCCCACTTAGGAGAGCCAACTTGCAAGCGGGTGGTGGTGGGTTCAATCCCTGCACCATTTTACTTTTTTGTATGTATGTATGTTCCATTAATATCAAACCCCTTGCACGGACCTAGCCATCTTTTCATGGGCAGGGTTAGCCGACCAATACTAAGCAATGTGTGTTCGGTGCCTTGCAACAATGACACTACATAAATTATGTGACCTGACCGATCATACAACCCGGGACAGTTCCATACCAAATCCGATGCTCTACCAATGGACCAAGGACGCTAGTCCTATATATGTAACTGATATATAATTATACAATATATATATAAGACCTCTAAATAAAATATTTTTCTTCTGTTAGTTCCAGGTCTTATGGATAAAGCTCATTTTCGCATAGCACTTTCCGCCCTGATCCGATAGCGGGGTTTCTGACCAATATGTTGAAGCTTTTCGGACATGAATGGTTATAAATGTGTGCATTGGTGTTAAGAATAATCCTAAACATTGATATTAAGAACGTTTAAAATATATTGTCTAACCGTTGTGCATATCATTTAGCTGTTTGAAGTCGACAGGTGAGATTCTGCCATTTTTTCAAATACCCCACTCACCACAGGCTTTAACAGACTTACAAGTCTTTGATAAATAATACGCATTAATGCCGTTATGTAACAGGACAATATCATACCTGGTGGAAACTAATATAGTCGCACTTGTTGCAATATTTATATGTTGCGACCTTCAAGATAAATGGGTTTATCTCTGATAAATGACAAATATATATCGGGATCTGAATGACTGGTCGAGAAAACGATTTTACGAACAAAACAGTTCAATGTAACTGAATGCTATGATTTTTGGAACGTAGGTCAACACTGAAAAACAGTTCTAATAATTACACCAAATAGACTACATGTATATCTACCAGTACCATTTAAAGAAATATTTCCTAAATCAAAACGATATTACTTACTTGTTATTATTATTAGACATATAACGTTGGTAACATTATATCACAGGCTGCAAAACACCACGTCCAGGTCAGATTTATTCTGTTCGCCGTAAAATGGTGCTATTTATTTTAAATTGTACATGTATGCAATTACTGTGTAGTGATTTTTTGCCAACAACGCCCAACACCAAACATATTTTCCCAATAACAACTCACTAACATTTCACCTCATTGATTGATGTTCCTAAACTTAACGGACTATTATAAATAAACAAATATAAGAAAAGTATATGGAACTATTTTGATTTTAGTGATTTCGTATGTGAGGTCGGTCGATTCTACTACATCATGGGGGAGATGGGTTTTTATCTGCATTTACAGACACTGATATTATACATAAATAAAGTGATATCATTTTAATAACATATTAATGTTAGAGGAACGACTTACTAATTAATAATATGACAAGAAATGACATAAATAGAACATGTTTGACATATATACAACATTGTTATACTTTATTACATCCCTAATTGTTGGGTAAATCCATTTTTACCCAATACCAATTATACTTATAGAATAGTTATACAGAATTATGTAGTACCAATAAAATGAACCGTATCTAAATAAATTTATATTATTGACTAGTATTAATAATTACAGTAAACTACAGAAGTATATTATATACTATGTGGAAGAACAGGGACACATGCAGACGGCAGACCGGGAATTGAACACGGGTTCTCGGATTACTAGCAGGACGCTTTACCGACTGAGCTACCGGACAGTTATTATCTCGTTCCCAATAGTTAGCTATGTAGTTCCAACAAGTTAGTATGTTGTTCCCATGAGTTAGTATGTCATTCCCGAAAATCAGTATCAATGACATTGTTTGATTAATGGTGTTAATGTAAGGACTGTCCACACCCTACAACCCAAACCCTACCCATAACCCATAGTCTAGTGATTTAAGGTCACGGTCAATATTACCCACACTATTATACTAACTCGTGGGAATGGCATAGCTAACTCGTGGGAACGATGTCACAGTTAGAAATATGAAGCAATATTGTATTGATATATGCCTATGGCATACAGAATGTTGTGTCCAGTCTGATACAACTCTCTTATTTATTGATGGATTATACAATAACTTAGTAAAATATATTTACAAAATTTAATGTTTATTAATCTGTCAATTTCCTTCAATTTATATACATTGTGTTCCAGCAAACGACACGTTGTATTATCACGTATTATCATTAACATAAACATATGTATACGACATACACGGCAAATTATATCAACGCCTGTTCCCAGGCTGCTCATTGACCGCATTCAACAATAATTTCAGAGCAAATACACATCCTCAGCTAGGTGTAGACTGTTTGCAAGTTATTTCCCTCAAGTGCGATGTGACTGTTGTCCATTAATTTATCGTCGCTACCTGTCACATAGTGAGATACAGGCCTCAAATTCACATGCTTGTATAAAAAGAAATTGCATCATATTTTGATCAATAATATCTAAAACATTATTTACGGTATTGAAAATCATTAACGTACATGTAAAATTGATAACATTCCACCCAGAATTAATCAAGTTATCAGATGATGAACGTTTTACTGGGAGACATATAGTTAGTTATTCATACACCATGCACGGTCTCATTATTTTATCATATGAAACTGTTAGCGTTATCGTGATTTCCCGTATTAATACTTATTTCGTGGAAATCGTGGTGTAGTCCGTCTCATTGGATATAAAATTGACATACCCTACGCTATCTGACAAATTCGGGCTTCCGTGGCCGAGTGGTTACGGTCGTTTACTCCAAATCACTTGCCCCTCACCGCTGCAGGTTCGAATCCCATTAGAGTTGTATTTTCATGTAAGGCAGCTAGCCAGCTTGCTTGCGGAACGTCGGTAGTTCTATCCGGGTGCCCACTCGTGCTTGAAATACTGCACGGAGGGGCACTCGGGGTGGAGTTCGCCCAGATGGTTCGCAGGTGGCGAGGGTATATACACTTAATAACTAAATAAATATCTGACAAATTGGACACTTTTAAATGCTAGGACAAGACCGTTATATATCTAGTAAAAAGGATTTGTTTGAATTGTTTGGCTTGGACTTCAAGGTATATGATAATTATGTTAGTTTATTTTTGCTACACACGTTTATTAGAAAAAATAATGAATGTATTTAATACATTAATTATGGCAGAAAGTGGCATATGTCGCACTGCATGATTATCTTGTCATATGGTCAGTAACTATAATGTGTAAGAAACCCATTTAACAAATCATGTAATAAATAAATGGAAATCAGATTGGAACGGAGACACATGTTTCAGTGGCATTAAGTCCAATAGTGAAGTAGTAACACTAATTTTAAAAACTACATCTGTTTCATTTAATGAATGTAACTTTGTTGAAATAGTAACAGGTCGGTTACTTGCAAGCTCTTGACATTGTCATAAATTATATAGAATGTACATTAATAAATATATACGGTCTAAATGATGACGATATAAAATTATTTTTAATATTGGAAACATTTCTAAGTGAATATGATGATACAATCTTTTTAATTAGGGGTGACTTTAACATTGTGCTGAACGTAAATCTTCATAAAAAAGAATGACAGGCAAAATACACACTCGACATGTAGAATAAAGGTAAACTCATTAATAAAAAGATTTGATTTAATAGATAGTTGGAGACATTTTAATGGACAAACCTCACAATACATATAGCATTCAAACACACAACCGCCACTATTTAGTAGACATGATTACTTTCTAACAAGTGAACAATTATGTAAACCGGCAAAAACAGCGCTATTAAGCCAGGTTATAAAACTGATCACTCTCTAGTTTACCTAAAGTCAATATTAGTAATACTACAAGAGAACCAGGCTATTTTAAAATTACTAATAGTATTTTACTTAGTAAGGATTATCAAGAATTAATAAAAAACAATATTAATGAAATAGTAGAATTGAATAAAAACGAAACGCCATATATTATATGGGAATTAATTTAAAGAACCATAAGAAACACCAGTATTAAGTATTCAACGCATAAGAAGAAAGATGATGAAAAAGAAGAATCTGAACTTATTAAAACATTCAATCAACTGAAAACATAATAAACAATCACCAGTAAATCTAAGACAAATAAATCATGAATTAATTGAGAATAGACAACAACTAAATAATGTGTACGAATAAAAAGTGAATGGTATGATGATTAGGCGTAAAAAAGGATATGTTTGTTTCCGGTTACCCTACCGACCGCCTAGTTATCACGCCCCAAACCATCCCCTACATTTATTTCTCATCCACAGGGCAGTAGCAGTTTACTTTACACATGTTTACACATATATTGAACATTGGCAGGCTCTTCATTTCCTAAACAAAAATCAAGTAATTTCAAACCTGACATTGAACATACATGTAACCATTTTCTGATACACAACCTGCCGTCAATGTTACAACACATACTTTTAGACCGATATGGAAGGCACCAGTCCATGCAGTTATGATATTGACATGTGTCACATGTGTGTGAAATTTTATTGGACATTATGATCTATTAAAACTATTCAGACAAATAGTTCACCTTCATCTAATACGTGTATATGTGAAAGTGTGCTGAGGTGGCATTAACAAACAACCAGTATGTTTGTGAGTACAACACAATTGATAATGATCTATTAAAATATAGTAAATTACAGTAAGCAGTAAAAAAGTAATAAAACAATCTTTTCGGGGCCGTAACAGGAAACACACTTGTTATGCCTTAGGTCAAAAGCATTATAAATAGAAGGTAATAAAAACAATTGAAAGTATTATGCCAATCTAGAAAAATGGCATACAGAAAAGAAAAACATAATTCAACTTGAGGCAAATGGGAAAGAAATAACTAAAAACGATGACATTTTAGATGAAGAAGTAAGATTTTACAAAACCTTACACAGTAACTGTGAATCCATACCAGCCACAATAAACTTACTTAACGATTCCATAAAGAAACTGAAGAAGCTCTTACATGTAATGGCTTACTAAATGAATTTGAATGCGCTCAATCTCTTCTGGAAATGAAAAATAATAACAGCCCTGGATCAGATGGATTATCTACTGAATTTTATAAAATATTTTGGAGACAGCTGACGAAAGTACTATTATATCAATTCAATGAATCATATTTTTTCAAAACAGATTTACAGAAACATGGGATTTTTACCGTAATTCATAACAAAAAACATAACATATATTTTATTAGGCAGGAAATGGTACAAAACACATATATAGCCAACAAATATGCAAAGTGCAAAGACAAGTTACAGAGACATTAATATGTTCTCCCTTATTTTCTATTGTAAATAAAAGTACATGATGATATTTAAAGAAAAAACTATTAATATTTCATATGAATTAATTAATTGTTCGTTTTCTTTCTTTAGAAACGAAATGCAAATATTTTGATAGATTATGAACTAATTTTGGGTTTCTAGAGCTCAGTAGATTATGGAATTTTTGTAGTGTCGACCAATGCCAAACCTATGGCTTAAACATGTTCTACGTAAATAATAGTATTTTGGACAGACCTGTAGGAAGTGAATTTCATTTTCGATTACATTCATAGTACATTGCAAACATTTTCGATCTTCTCTGGGAATATTAACGTGCCTGCCCTTTTATATCGCTAAATTATGTGAAGATAACCGGAATTTTGTTGGACTATTTCTATATTTATCTATATTTATGATTTTTAGATAGACCTCTAGTATGAATTCATGTTTGTATACACTATATGTGGATACTCTATTTGAGTTATTAATATTGGAGTATCCAATATTCTAAGTTTGATCATTTGAAAATTAAAATTATAATTGGTTTGATTTAATCATACATCCGACATTCCTATTTCATTCGATATCGTTTTTACCTGATATGCCAAGTTGTTTCCATTGTATCAGTTATTATTATCAGCATCGTATTTTAGAGTATTATACATTTACTTAATTAAGGTGTTATTTTCTAATTTTAATATTTTTAGCCAATGTTTGATGATAGTAAATATTCGTTGTATTTTCATTGGGTGTCTTCCTAATTCCCCGTATAATCCATCAAGATTTGTAGATTTTTTAACACATAGTACTTTTCGCATGAATTTACAATGTACAAGTTCTATATTTTTATAGTCATGTTAACCAAATACTTAACGGCGCTATACATATTCTTCATAGCATTTGCGTATTTAGAGCTAACTTATTCACGTATTAATTTATTAAATATAAACGATCTTTCAAGTTTGTCGAAACATTTTTCGAAATCGACACATCTACTTAGAGCTTCTTATGAGAAATTAGTGTTTTTTGGAATAATAAATATAATGTAACATGAATATGCAGTCTGCAGTCGAGTTTCCGTTTTGAAATCCATATTGGTTATATATAATGTTCTTGTGTTTGATAGACCATTTTGTTAAACGGCAAAAAGACTACCGGTGAGTAAATTTTGAAATAATATGTATTAGTGTTATACCTCTATAGTTTTTGGGATCCTCAATGTCTCCCCATTTGAACACTGGAACTATAATACCCGATCCCCAAGAATTCGGATATTCTCCATTTTGAAAAATTCTATTGAACAGTGCTAAAATTAGAGGCGAGATTTCAGGAAATGAGATTTTATATATTTCTGCAATTATAGAATCTAGACCCCTGCTTTTATTATTATTTTGAGAATAAACAGCGTCCTTAATTTCTAACATTGTGATTTCCTGATCGAGATCATCAACTTGAATGTCAGAGTTTATATTTATACGTTCTGGTGTTTCCTCGTTGCCGGTACTGTGTAATGTTTTAAGATGCTTATATAAATGTGTTGTATTTATATTTACTGCTGTTGTGGGCTTTTTCATATACTGACTTTTCTTTTTTCCAAAAGTTGCGTGGTTGCTATTTACTATGGTTTTTTAATGTTTGCTTCTGCTTTATATTATAAGTATTTTTTGAGTTCGTTTTATACGATTATATGCCTTACAATTGATATAGTCTTACCTCAATTGAATATCAACTTTATTTCTTATAAAAGCGTTCCTAGAAATTTTGCATTATAGCAGTCAGTGTTGAACCACGGTTTCTTATTATATCCCTTGTATGAACTTATATTAGGATTTTCCAAATACATGTTTTGTACAGTCATATAGAATGCCAGTAAAGACATCTGATATTAAATCAATATTATCATTATTGTGGATATCATCGATCAGACAGGAAATATCATCTTTTTTGGTAAACAATGTTTGTTGAAATTCATTTACTTTCGACTCATCTCAGTTTATAAATGTCTCCGTGCCTACCGAATTAGTATTACTTTTCTGTGGTTAATTCATCGTAATGTTTAATGTCAATCCAGAATGGTATAAAACACTAATTCAAAAAACAAGCACTAGTGCGCTATTAAGAAATATTTTACAAAATCAGTTATCACCCAGGATCAGATCGAGAATGGCCTAATTAGCA
>CM026397.1:1950957-1970974 GCA_014843695.1 Archivesica marissinica
ACACCAACACCACACCAACAACACACCAACAACAACACAACAACAACAACACAACAACACACCAACAACACACCAACAACAACACAACAACAACAACAACACAACAACAACACACCAACAACACAACAACAACACACCAACAACACAACAACAACACAGCAACAACACAACAACAACAACAACACAACAACAACACAACAACAACACAACAACACACCAACAACACACCAACAACACACCAACAACACACCAACAACAACAACAACACAACAACAACAACACCACACCAACAACACACCAACACCACACCAACAACACAACAACAACAACAACAACAACAACAACAACAACACAACAACAACACAAACAAACAACAACAAAACAACAACAACAACAAACAACAACAACAACAACAACAACAACAAACAACAACACACACAACAACAACAACAACAACAACAACAACACAACCAACAACAACAAAACAACAACAAACAACAACAACAACAAAACAAAACAACAACAAAAACAACAACAACAACAACAACAACAACACCAACAACAACAACAACAAAACACAACAACAACAACAACAACAACAACAAAACAACAACACAAAACAACAACAACAACAACAACAACAACAACAACAACAACAACAACAACAACAACAACAACAACACACAACAACAACAACAACAACAACAACAACAACAAAACAAAACAACAACCACAAACAACACAACAAACAACAACAAAACAACACAACCAACAACACAAACAACAACAAACAACAACAACAACACAACACACACAACAACAACAACAAACAACAACAACAACAACAACAACAACAACAACAACAACAACAACAACAACAACAACAACAACAACAACAACAACAACAACAACAACAACAACAACAACAACAACAACAACAACAACAACATTTATTGCATTAAGACATCAGCTGATGCTTATAGCATACAGATAAAATACATATACATGTATTGCGAAAAAGTGAAAACATGGTTTATACTGGAGTAGTTTCGGAGAAGCGTGTACGTATGAACTTTGAAAAGGATAATTTGAAAGCAAATAAATGAATGATATATGAGTATTTCTCATGCTAGCTCATTCATATGTATGAAAAATCAAACTTTATGAAAAATGTCGTCTGTAGGTCGTTGTATAATTTCATTCATGAACCTCAATGAATAAATTATTTTTTGCACGAGATTTTAGAGGAAAGTAGTACTATCAGTTAAATACTACCAGTAGTATATAGGTCGTTATCTTTAGATCGCCTTATACTTCAATGATTGATTGTATTTTGGATATTTATATGTACTAAAATATAAAATATCTATATATTATAGTGTTACAATACATTGGTTTAATGAATGACATACATGACATTTTAATGTATTTATAAGTAGTGTAGTTTCCATTCAGCACTTTAGACAAACCTTTCTTAAGCAGCCGGCCCAGGGAATCACAGAAAGTTACATACGAAACTGCTTAATATAGGTAAAATGTATAACATATATTGGGAATATCCAAACTGGCTTATTAATACGGATTGGCTGCTTAAAAGAGGTGAACGCTAACATCGGTTTAATTGTATATCAAACCCTTTGTTTATAAAGGTCATATACTGTTCTATTGCATTGACGTTAGTGTCCAGTACACACAACATCCTTTAATTATGCTAAAACGTCCAAAATACATAGAGCTAAAAATCAATTGCCTCGCGCTTTACCTGTCACGTGATCACAATTCCTAAAACGGGCACAATTAGTACATCGTTGTCAAACTGGCGTCCAATCAGTCTGTTAAATATTGATTATAAAATTGCCACAAAAACAATATCTAATCGAGTAATGAAAATTATACTCTCCATTATAAGTTTCGAGCAAACATGTTTTATGAAAGGTCGCTATATTGGTGAAAATGTTCATTTAATAATTATATGCAATAATAGATTATGATGCAGAAAACAATATTCCATCCAGGTCTATTATTCTTCTCCGATTATGAGAAAACTTTCAGTCTCAACCACGAATATCTAATAAGATGTATGAAGCAAGTTCAGTTTGGTGATTCCTTTATAAAATGAGAAATGATTCTATAACAGTTACAATAGTTATAATATCAATAAGGGTCACATATCAGAAAAGTTTGAAATCGGATGAGGTGTTCGACAAGACTGTCCCTTGTCATTCTCACTTTTCCTCCTTATATAGAATCGCTAACACATATAAACATACAATTTATAAAACAAGCATTATTTGCAGACGATGTCACGTATATAAATAATGGACAAAAAGAATAATTTCGACGCTTAATAGCAGTAATAACTGAATTTGGAATTGAATCTGGCCTCACTTTAAATACCTCTACATCAACAATACTAAAAGTAGGAGCTATGAACAATTCAAATTTTAACTAAAATGCTGAAACATATATCAACTGGACTTCAGAAAGTGCAAAAACACTAGGTATGACAATAATAGACAACTGAACAATGAACTAAATCTTATACCAAACATTCAAGAATTTAAGAATTGCTTAAAGCAACACAGAAAATGAGCACTCTTAGGGAAAATTACAGTAATTAAAACGTTTGCTCTACCGACAACAATTTATCCTTTTGCTGTATTATCAAATCCTCACGAAAACATGATTAATGACATCAACAAAAGCATCTATAACTTTCTATAGGACAATAACCAGTGGACTACCGACCCGTCTGTTCAAATACGCTATGTGTTATAAGCGACGCTGCATTATAAGTGTACACGATTGTGTCAACTGAGGCGTGACGACCGACCATTGATTATCAAGATACATGGTTCAATTTGTGACTACCATAATAACTCAATTGTGGATTGATACACTTTCCAATGTGTTACCGAGTAACGCCGCTTGACAACATATGATATTAGTTGCTCTTATGTTGCAATTACGGTCTGGGATCATTCCAAATAGTATTTCTTTATATATTTTACACAACGATCCTTTAACGTAATATAATTCAAGTACAAAATGATGTCATCTAAAACGTTGCAGAATGAACCTATTCGTTTCTCTACAGGAACACGTACTGGTTCCCCCCATAGCATGTCAATGGTAGACTAATTTGTACATATATACATATTATCGTAAAGAGTATTCAACATGTATATACAACATAGTAGTTCTTTCATGCAGCAATTCATTATTATACATATTATATGTAAGTTCTACGAGACACAGTGAGAATAATAGGTTATAGATGGTATAATACAGTGTTTATTTTTCAAAACGTTTATAAATATACACCAACACATTACTAGCGCCTCTTTGAACTTTAATAATACATGATAAAGAATTCATCTATCGGAATCTTTTCTTGTGTATACCATCTATCTGATACAATTTCTAATCAATGGCCGAATACCCTCAGTGTTACTAGTATATGCCATACCGAATTTACCAGTATTTATAATAGATAATTAAGATTGGAAACAAAATTCATAAAATATTGTATTAGTACGAGCTCTTGTTGGATTTTCATACTGCATATTCCACTCTTATAAATACTTATCATACAGCCGTTGTTTAAACATATGTTTATGTCTCCTACTCCTCCATACATGATTAACACCTAATGACTGTAATACATTTCGTACATTTCGTGCCCAAGTTTATTTGTTGGATACATCATATCACATCATTATATAGCTAACACTGACAAATGCATCTCCGTGGCCTAGTAGTTAAGGCATCCGTTTACGGAGCGGGAGGTCAAAGGTTCGAATCTGGTCAGGGGCTCGGTCTGATATGGCCGGTTGGTGAAATGCCAGCTAGTTAAATAATGGTTACCGATTGCCTACCAGTCTGGTATACAAGCATAGGATTAGGGAAGTACTGACGTTCATAAAAAGAGATGTCTCATATGTCAGTAATGGCTGGCTCTTTAAATAGGGGTGACACTATAATAAACAAACACTTTACTTTTAATTCAGTATAATCACATTGTAAAACTGTTAACCGATATCGCATTTTACTAGGTAATGTAATTTAGGGCAACGTGCAACCCGATACTTGTATAATTCGGTATAATTGGATTATTTGTGAAATATATTTCAAATTTGGACTTGGATAAATCAACACATCATAAGTAAATACAATAATGTTCTTTTCAATTGATAAGCAATATGATATATAACTTAACAAATAACAATCTGTAAAATTAACATTAATAAAATAAGACAACACAGCGTATGGTATAGGCAGAGTAGGCACACATCCTGCTTACGGACGAGAGCCGGTTTAACTTGTACCATAACTATGGAAGAATGTTCGTATAGAGACGTCGAGCTTGAACGATTGAACGACGAGTATGTGTTTCAGCGAGACCGGTATGATGACAACTCCGTGATGGTGTGGACCGGAGTATCGTCGCATACACTGGAGAAACATAATGTTGACAGGCATGTGTGTTGTGTTTTACGTTTATTTATCGTCGCTACCGGTTGTCCATATGAGCGACGCCTCCTGAAGAGATGAGTAATTTTAGAATTTTGGAGGATAGTGCAATGATACAGAAAGAGACTCACCCCAGAGTCTCCTCTGGTTCTTTTACGTGCACGGTGTACAGCACCGACACGAGACCTCAGTTTAATGTCCCATCTGTTAATTGTATTAGTCAGACGGGGGATCGAACCTGCGATCCATGGATTAACAGTCCAGCGTGTTACCACTGAACTACAGATCCGTCTGTGTTGATAGGCATCAGCACATCACGAGGTTATATGTCCCTGTTGCAATTGCGCACCTACGAGCCGGTGGATGTGCATGGTTTCCATGCAGGGTGGAGCACCAGCATGTACAGCACTTACGACACTGCCATTGCTGCAGCGACAGAATGTCCGACAGTTGCATTGGCTTTCAAAATATCTTGATGTTATCGAGCATCTGTGGGACAAGCTGTATAAGCGAGTACGGAGGGTACAAACAGCCGTTCGCACCCTGCGCGAACTGGAATGGGCCCTTGTGCAGGAACGGAGGACTATTCCAAAGGTGTCCTCCTAAACTAAGTGATATCGATGAGACAGAGGTGTGCGCAACTCGTACGAGGCATATGAGGACACACTAGATAATAGGTTCTCGGAAATACAGATTTATTGAGATTCATGGTTTTTTCACTATCCAAGTTGTCACGTTGGTTAGGGCCGGTGGTACTCATGAAGGTTCAAACGATGCCGATTACTATATGGTCCCGAAACGAGTCTAGATCCTGTATTGGTGAAATATGGTGTACACATTGACTATGATGGAAATGCTGACAGTGCCGACTGAAGTCCAATGCTTCACACAGTAAAGTTTCTGAAGGAAAGAACAAACACGAACAATGACGATGATGTTACTTTCATGGATATTGGTTTTTGAAATGCACTGGATTATACATGTATTGGAATGTTAGACACTGATTGCTTTTCGCTCGCATATCATCGCTAAGTGAATGCAACTAATTGCATCTCATGCTATCACGAATTTTAAATCCAGATAACTAAAGAATTATGTATCTAGCTAACCGAATTTCTAGAGGTATTGATAATGAATCTACATATTTGATACCGATTCATCTAGATACGTTGGGATATCTAGCAATTTAACTAGCTATCTAATTAGAGAAACGCAACTTAATACAAATACGGGTGACCATTAAATAACTCATATGCTATTAATTTGCAAGTAGTATACTTTTAAAGAACATGTTCAGCTATAAATACATGACGGCACTTGTTCATCCAATTCAAATTAGATACACCTTATTCCTTAAATCGACCGATTTAAAAACGCTGTTGTCAGATCTATATGCCGAACTTTGTTAAAGCCTTGCAACATTTCATTTCAATGATAGATCCATTTATTTCGATATCGGACTTTTCTGTTTTAATATAGACCAAGGTAAATATCCAACTTTATTAACATTGAAGCAGATTGATTTTGACCCAGTTGTGATGATACTTGGCCACGCGTTATACCTTCATTAAGAATGACACGCTTCTATTTTTATTAACATGTTAAGAGAGGTGTCTGTATTTTGACCAACATGTGGGATTTTCCCTGCTGCTCACAAAATATATATAGACCATTTATTGCTGATTAATGACCCACTTCCTGATATTTTTTGCCCTTAATGTGACCCACCAATTATCAGATCTCTAAGGTGACCTGTATATCATGCCCTAAAATAAAATCGCAGTCGTGATGCTAAATTGACACCAATAATACATATAATCATACAAATTTCAAAATTCTCCACATTTGAAATCTCAAGTTTGTTTTCCTATTTGCTGTCGACCGATTGGGACACGGAGCAAGACACTATTTACTAACGGTATGTGGATCAACAATGTCGCGCCGGTCTTCAAAACTGGAACCGAACATCATCTAGTGTACCGAACATCATCTAGTGTACCGAACATCATCTAGTGTATCATCTAGTGTACCGAACATCATCCAGTGTACCGAACATCATCTAGTACCGAACATCATCTAGTACCGAACATCATCTAGTGTACCGAACATCATCTAGTACCGAATATCATCTAGTGTACCGAACATCATCTAGTGTACCGAACATCATCTAGTACCGAACATCATCTAGTGTACCGAACATCATCTAGTGTACCGAACATCAACTAGTGTATCATCTAGTGTACCGAACATCATCAGGTACCGAACATCATCTAGTACCGAACATTATCTAGTACCGAACATCATCTAGTGTATCATCTAGTGTACCGAACATCATCTAGTACTGAACATCATCTAGTACTGAACATCATCTAGTGTACCGAACATCATCTAGTACTGAACATCATCTAGTACTGAACATCATCTAGTGTACCGAACATCATCTATTGTACCGAACATCATCTAGTAACGAACATCATCTAGTATCGAACATCATCTAGTATACCGAAGGATGATGTACCGAACATCATCTAGTACCGAACATCATCTAGTACCGAACATCATCTAGTGTACCGAACATCATCTAGTGTACCGAACATCATCTAGTACCGAACATCATCTAGTACCGAACATCATCTAGTGTACCGAACATCATCTAGTGTACCGAACATCATCTAGTGTACCGAACATCATCTAGTGTACCGAACATCATCTAGTGTACCGAATATCATCTAGTGTATCATTTAGTGTACCGAACATCATCTAGTACCGAACATCATCTAGTGTATCATCTAGTGTACCGAACATCATCTAGTACCGAACATCATCTAGTGTACCGAACATCATCTAGTACCGAACATCATCTAGTGTACCGAACATCATCTAGTGTATCATCTAGTGTACCGAACATCATCTAGTGTACCGAACATCATCTAGTGTATCATCTAGTGTACCGAACATCATATAGTGTATCATCTAGTGTACCGAACATCATCTAGTACCGAACATCATCTAGTGTACCGAACATCATCTAGTACCGAACATCATCTAGTGTAACGAACATCATCTAGTACCGAATATCATCTAGTGTACCGAACATCATCTAGTACCGAACATCATCTAGTGTACCGAACATCATCTAGTACCGAACATCATCTAGTGTACCGAACATCATCTAGTGTATCATCTAGTGTACCGAACATCATCTAGTGTACCGAACATCATCTAGTGTATCATCTAGTGTACCGAACATCATATAGTGTATCATCTAGTGTACCGAACATCATCTAGTACCGAACATCATCTAGTGTACCGAACATCATCTAGTACCGAACATCATCTAGTGTAACGAACATCATCTAGTACCGAATATCATCTAGTGTACCGAACATCATCTAGTACCGAACATCATCTAGTACCGAACATCATCTAGTACCGAACATCATCTAGTACCGAACATCATCTAGTGTACCGAACATCATCTAGTACCGAACATCATCTAGTGTACCGAACATCATCTAGTACCGAACATAATCTAGTACCGAACATCATCTAGTGTACCGAACATCATCTAGTACCGAACATCATCTAGTGTACCGAACATCATCTAGTACCGAACATCATCTAGTGTACCGAACATCATCTAGTACCGAACATCATCTAGTGTACCGAACATCATCTAGTGTACCGAATATCATCTAGTGTATCATCTAGTGTACCGAACATCATCTAGTACCGAACATCATCTAGTGTACCGAACATCATCTAGTACCGAACATCATCTAGTGTACCGAACATCATCTAGTGTATCATCTAGTGTACCGAACATCATCTAGTACTGAACATCATCTAGTGTACCGAACATCATCTAGTGTACCGAACATCATCTAGTACCGAACATCATCTAGTGTACCGAACATCATCTAGTACCGAACATCATCTAGTGTACCGAACATCATCTAGTACCGAACATCATCTAGTGTACCGAACATCATCTAGTGTACCGAACATCATCTAGTGTACCGAACATCATCTAGTGTACCGAACATCATCTAGTGTACCGAATATCATCTAGTGTATCATTTAGTGTACCGAACATCATCTAGTACCGAACATCATCTAGTGTATCATCTAGTGTACCGAACATCATCTAGTACCGAACATCATCTAGTGTACCGAACATCATCTAGTACCGAACATCATCTAGTGTACCGAACATCATCTAGTGTATCATCTAGTGTACCGAACATCATCTAGTGTACCGAACATCATCTAGTGTATCATCTAGTGTACCGAACATCATATAGTGTATCATCTAGTGTACCGAACATCATCTAGTACCGAACATCATCTAGTGTACCGAACATCATCTAGTACCGAACATCATCTAGTGTAACGAACATCATCTGGTACCGAATATCATCTAGTGTACCGAACATCATCTAGTACCGAACATCATCTAGTACCGAACATCATCTAGTACCGAACATCATCTAGTACCGAACATCATCTAGTGTACCGAACATCATCTAGTACCGAACATCATCTAGTGTACCGAACATCATCTAGTACCGAACATAATCTAGTACCGAACATCATCTAGTGTACCGAACATCATCTAGTACCGAACATCATCTAGTGTACCGAACATCATCTAGTACCGAACATCATCTAGTGTACCGAACATCATCTAGTACCGAACATCATCTAGTGTACCGAACATCATCTAGTGTACCGAATATCATCTAGTGTATCATCTAGTGTACCGAACATCATCTAGTACCGAACATCATCTAGTGTACCGAACATCATCTAGTACCGAACATCATCTAGTGTACCGAACATCATCTAGTGTATCATCTAGTGTACCGAACATCATCTAGTACTGAACATCATCTAGTGTACCGAACATCATCTAGTGTACCGAACATCATCTAGTACCGAACATCATCTAGTGTACCGAACATCATCTAGTACCGAACATCATCTAGTGTACCGAACATCATCTAGTACCGAACATCATCTAGTGTACCGAACATCATCTAGTGTATCATCTAGTGTACCGAACATCATCTAGTACCGAACATCATCTAGTGTACCGAACATCATCTGGTACCGAACATCATCTAGTGTACCGAACATCATCTAGTGTATCATCTAGTGTACCGAACATCATCTAGTGTATCATCTAGTGTACCGAACATCATCTAGTGTATCATCTAGTGTACCGAACATCATCTAGTACCGAACATCATCTAGTGTAACGAACATCATCTAGTACCGAATATCATCTAGTGTACCGAACATCATCTAGTACCGAACATCATCTAGTACCGTACATCATCTAGTACCGAACATCATCTAGTACCGAACATCATCTAGTACCGAACATCATCTAGTGTACCGAACATCATCTAGTACCGAACATCATCTAGTGTACCGAACATCATCTAGTACCGAACATAATCTAGTACCGAACATCATCTAGTGTACCGAACATCATCTAGTGTACCGAACATCATCTAGTACCGAACATCATCTAGTACTGAACATCATCTAGTGTACCGAACATCATCTAGTACCGAACATCATCTAGTGTACCGAACATCATCTAGTACCGAACATCATCTAGTACCGAACATCATCTAGTACCGAACATCATCTAGTACCGAACATCATCTAGTACCGAACATCATCTAGTGTACCGAACATCATCTAGTACCGAACATAATCTAGTACCGAACATCATCTAGTGTACCGAACATCAGCTAGTGTACCGAACATCATCTAGTACCGAACATCATCTAGTACTGAACATCATCGAGTGTACCGAACATCATCTAGTACCGAACATCATCTAGTGTACCGAACATCATCTAGTACCGAACATCATCTAGTACCGAACATCATCTCGTGTCACACCGTTACATGCCTTCTAGTGCCAACAGTTTTTCCACCGCATGGTCAGTTTGCCATATTGTGTCATACAGAAGATTAAGGGTCGCACCACAAAGAGATTGCTTCCTGGTCGTAGTGTGCTAAACTAATTCTTAGTGAAACTCACTATGTACAGTTTCATTTGTTGTTGTGAAGAAGAATGATCATTTATTGGCCAAGTACGAGCATACACTTTCATTTTAGTCTTTGATATAGAAAACAGGGATTTATATTGTGCTTACGGGTATACATATTCGCAGCGGACGGTCACATATGTTCGGTGATACTGTATCATTGCGCAGGTGAACAGTCAAACGTGTGATGGTGGTTATCTATGATGAGACAAAAGTAGATTATCATGGTGCCATTTATTGTGGATTGTATTGACGACAAGATGTATATTTTTATGGAATGTGTTGGAATATCATTGGAATAATGACACAGAGAAGAAGCACGTGCATTTACTATAGGATATAGAGGCACATTTCGCTGTGGTGCGACACCTTAACGAAAACTGACTAGAGCGAACCAAATGATGTTGTCTCCTCTGTTCTACGAATATGATCACATCATTTATGTATGTTTCCGGTCGGATTGACCTCCATTGAATTAAATGAAATAAAAACAAAATACTGCAAACACATTCACGATATACTTTTGTTCTAACCTAGTCAGATTGCTAATTAGAAAAGATAAGTCGGTTGGGAAAGTGCTCGATAACGTGACTTGATGTATATTTTCACTGCGCGTGCATTCACGCCAACGACCCATTTGATCCTCTTGTTATGTTATTTGCGTGTATTTATTTGTGCCCACACACATGCTATCCCCGGGGAATTGAACAGGGCCCGTATTACGTTAGTAGTCTTGCACTTGGTGTTATTCTAGTAATATGTTTACAGCAATGCCTAGCACACATTATTAGTATTGATACACATAAGCACGTACTTCCCATTGAGTGTCACTAACACGAGAAATTAGAAATCAGAGTTAAAGTGAACATAATGGTAATAGCAATTATTATAGAATGTGTGAATGTATCACGGAGTGTCCTTATCTGCACATATAAACATTACCCGCGCCAATTTGCAATATTAACTATTAAGCTTGGAATAACTGGTTAATCTACTTGATTTTTATTGGAAATAACGTATGATAGATTTTAACGTCAGCAGAACTTGAGCTTTATCTTGACAAATTGTGAATCGACACGTTCCTCCAGGGGCGCTGTGAGCATGCGAGCTTACTACCCGCACATCAAATAACTGGTATAGATATTTGAATCTCAACACAAATCCCACTAATGCATCTTGTGTGCACATGTATGTGAATTTTCATGGAACTACGTATATGAAACGGAAATATATAATGTACATACAGTTTTGAAGTTTTACAAAATAGATACGAAACTAAATTAATTAAAAATGTCATGCATTTATTTGTCATGTACAAAAATTCCTCGAATTAAACTTTGCTTGGTATTTAACAAAAATGAATACTAACGACATAATAGATAGGGATGACCATTCGCACGAAGACGGCCACGAAGACGAGCATATGGTTTTCAGGTAATACTACTTAACCAATCGAGTAGCAGCCATCTTTGGTTACAATACTACAGTAGGGTGTTTTTTTAAACGGAATTATTGACACTTTTTCAGAATATAAGTATTTGGTAATTTTGTTTAGCAGGAATTGTTCATTTTATACGGCTAAGCCGGAAATTGCTAAATATGTTACAAACGCCGTGTATTGTTTAATCAAAAGAAAGAAAGCATTTTGACTTGATGGTTAACATATATTTATTTTCCATAAACATAATCCTATATTATTATATGAGTGTGCAATATGGGGTTATATATAAATCTGGATATTATTATATGAGTGTGCAATATGCGGTTATATATAAATCTGGATATTATTATAAGTGTGTGCAATATGGGGTTATATATAAATCTGGATACTATTATATGATTGTGCAATATGGGGTTATATATAAATCTGGATATTATTATATGATTGTGCAATATGGGGTTATATATAAATCTGGATATTATTATATGAGTGTGCAATATGGGTTATATATAAATCTGGATATTATTATATGATTGTGCAATATGGGGTTATATATAAATCTGGATATTACTATATGATTGTGCAATATGGGGTTATATATAAATCTGGATATTATTATATGATTGTGCAATATGGGGTTATATATAAATCTGGATATTACTATATGATTGTGCAAAATGGGGTTATATATATATCTGGATATTACAATACATGATTGTGCAATATGGGGCTATATATAAATCTGATATTATTATATGATTGTGCAATATGGGGTTATATATAAATCTGAATATTATAATATGAGTGTGCAATATGGGGTTATATTTAAATCTGGATATTATTATATGATTGTGCAATATGAGGTTATATATAAATCTGATATTATTATATGATTGTGCAATATGGGGTTATATATAAATCTGGATATTATTATATGATTGTGCAATATGGGGTTATATATAAATCTGGATATTATTATATGATTGTGCAATATGGGGTTATATATAAATCTGGATATTATTATATGAGTGTGCAATATGGGGTTATATATAAATCTGGATATTATTATATGATTGTGCAATATGGGGTTATATATAAATCTGGATATTATTATATGAGTGTGCAATATATGGGGTTATATATAAATCTGGATATTATTATATGAGTGTGCAATATGGGGTTATATATAAATCTGGATATTACTATATGATTGTGCAATATGGGGTTATATATAAATCTGGATATTATTATATGATTGTGCAATATGGGGTTATATATAAATCTGGATATTATTATATGAGTGTGCAATATGGGGTTATATATAAATCTGGATATTATTATATGAGTGTGCAATATGGGGTTATATATAAATCTGGATATATTATATGAGTGTGCAAAATGGGGTTATATATAAATCTGGATATTATTATATGATTGTGCAATATGGGGTTATATATAAATCTGGATATTATTATATGAGTGTGCAATATGGGGTTATATATAAATCTGGATATTATTATATGATTGTGCAAAATGGGGTTATATATAAATCTGGATATCTGATATTATTATATGAGTGTGCAATATGGGGTTATATATAAATCTGGATATTATTATATGATTGTGCAATATGGGGTTATATATAAATCTGATATTATTATATGAGTGTGCAATATGGGGTTATATATAAATCTGGATATTATTATATGATTGTGCAAAATGGGGTTATATATAAATCTGGATATTATTATATGATTGTGTAATAATTGGGGTTATATATAAATCTGGATATTATTATATGATTGTGCAATATTGGGTTATATATAAATCTGGATATATTATATGAGTGTGCAAAATGGGGTTATATATAAATCTGGATATTATTATATGATTGTGCAATATGGGGTTATATATAAATCTGGATATTACTATATGATTGTGCAAAATGGGGTTATATATAAATCTGGATATTATTATATGAGTGTGCAATATGGGGTTATATATAAATCTGGATATTATTATATGATTGTGCAAAATGGGGTTATATATAAATCTGGATATTATTATATGAGTGTGCAATATGGGGTTATATATAAATCTGGATATTACTATATGATTGTGCAAAATGGGGTTATATATAAATCTGGATATTACAATATGATTGTGCAATATGGGGCTATATATAAATCTGATATTATTATATGATTGTGCAATATGGGGTTATATATAAATCTGGATATTATTATATGATTGTGCAATATGGGGTTATATATAAATCTGGATATTATTATATGATTGTGCAATATGGGGTTATATATAAATCTGATATTATTATATGAGTGTGCAATATGGGGTTATATATAAATCTGGATATTATTATATGATTGTGCAATATGGGGTTATATATAAATCTGGATATTATTATATGATTGTGCAATATGGGGTTATATATAAATCTGGATATTATTATATGATTGTGCAATATGGGGTTATATATAAATCTGGATATTATTATATGATTGTGCAATATGGGGTTATATATAAATCTGGATATTACTATATGATTGTGCAAAATGGGGTTATATATAAATCTGGATATTATTATATGATTGTGCAATATGGGGTTATATATAAATCTGGATATTACTATATGATTGTGCAAAATGGGGTTATATATAAATCTGGATATTATTATATGAGTGTGCAATATGGGGTTATATATAAATCTGGATATTATTATATGATTGTGCAATATGGGGTTATATATAAATCTGGATATTATTATATGATTGTGCAATATGGGGTTATATATAAATCTGGATATTATTATATGATTGTGCAATATGGGGTTATATATAAATCTGGATATTATTATATGATTGTGCAATATGGGGTTATATATAAATCTGGATATTATTATATGATTGTGCAATATGGGGTTATATATAAATCTGGATATTATTATATGATTGTGCAATATGGGGTTATATATAAATCTGGATATTATTATATGAGTGTGCAATATGGGGTTATATATAAATCTGGATATTATTATATGAGTGTGCAATATGGGGTTATTTATAAATCTGGATATATTATATGAGTGTGCAAAATGGGGTTATATATAAATCTGGATATTATTATATGAGTGTGCAATATGGGGTTATATATAAATCTGGATATTATTATATGATTGTGCAATATGGGGTTATATATAAATCTGGATATTATTATATGATTGTGCAATATGGGGTTATATATAAATCTGGATATTATTATATGATTGTGCAAAATGGGGTTATATATAAATCTGGATATTATTATATGAGTGTGCAATATGGGGTTATATATAAATCTGGATATTATTATATGATTGTGCAATATGGGGTTATATATAAATCTGGATATTATTATATGATTGTGCAATATGGGGTTATATATAAATCTGGATATTATTATATGATTGTGCAATATGGGGTTATATATAAATCTGGATATTATTATATGATTGTGCAATATGGGGTTATATATAAATCTGGATATATTATATGAGTGTGCAAAATGGGGTTATATATAAATCTGGATATTATTATATGATTGTGCAATATGGGGTTATATATAAATCTGGATATTATTATATGATTGTGCAAAATGGGGTTATATATAAATCTGGATATTATTATATGAGTGTGCAATATGGGGTTATATATAAATCTGGATATTATTATATGATTGTGCAATATGGGGTTATATATAAATCTGGATATTATTATATGAGTGTGCAATATGGGGTTATATATAAATCTGGATATTATTATATGATTGTGCAATATGGGGTTATATATAAATCTGGATATTACTATATGATTGTGCAAAATGGGGTTATATATAAATCTGGATATTATTATATGAGTGTGCAATATGGGGTTATATATAAATCTGGATATTATTATATGATTGTGCAATATGGGGTTATATATAAATCTGGATATTACAATATGATTGTGCAATATGGGGCTATATATAAATCTGATATTATTATATGAGTGTGCAATATGGGGTTATATATATATCTGGATATTATTATATGATTGTGCAAAATGGGGTTATATATAAATCTGGATATTATTATATGATTGTGCAATATGGGGCTATATATAAATCTGATATTATTATATGAGTGTGCAATATGGGGTTATATATAAATCTGGATATTATTATATGATTGTGCAAAATGGGGTTATATATAAATCTGGATATTATTATATGATTGTGCAATATGGGGTTATATATAAATCTGGATATTATTATATGATTGTGTAATAATTTGGGATTATATATAAATCTGGATATTATTATATGATTGTGCAATATTGGGTTATATATAAATCTGAATATATTATATGAGTGTGCAAAATGGGGTTATATATAAATCTGGATATTACTATATGATTGTGCAAAATGGGGTTATATATAAATCTGGATATTATTATATGAGTGTGCAATATATGGGGTTATATATAAATCTGGATATTACTATGCATGATTGTGCAAAATGGGGTTATATATAAATCTGGATATTATTATATGATTGTGCAATATGGGGTTATATATAAATCTGGATATTATTATATGAGTGTGCAATATATGGGGTTATATATAAATCTGGATATTATTATATGAGTGTGCAATATGGGGTTATATATAAATCTGGATATTATTATATGATTGTGCAATATGGGGTTATATATAAATCTGGATATTATTATATGATTGTGCAATATGGGGTTATATATAAATCTGGATATTATTATATGATTGTGCAATATGGGGTTATATATAAATCTGGATATTACTATATGATTGTGCAAAATGGGGTTATATATAAATCTGGATATTACAATATGATTGTGCAATATGGGGCTATATATAAATCTGATATTATTATATGAGTGTGCAATATGGGGTTATATATATATCTTGATATTATTATATGATTGTGCAAAATGTGGTTATATATAAATCTGGATATTATTATATGATTGTGCAATATGGGGTTATATATAAATCTGGATATTATTATATGATTGTGCAATATGGGGTTATATATAAATCTGGATATTATTATATGATTGTGCAAAATGGGGTTATATATAAATCTGGATATTATTATATGATTGTGCAATATGGGGTTATATATAAATCTGGATATTATTATATGATTGTGCAATATGGGGTTATATATAAATCTGGATATTATTATATGATTGTGCAATATGGGGTTATATATAAATCTGGATATATTATATGAGTGTGCAATATGGGGTTATATATAAATCTGGATATTATTATATGATTGTGCAATATGGGGTTATATATAAATCTGGATATTATTATATGATTGTGCAATATGGGGTTATATATAAATCTGGATATTATTATAGATGTGCAATGGGGTTATAATAAATTATATTATATATGATTGTGCAATATGGGGTTATATATAAATCTGGATATTATTATATGATTGTGCAATATGGGGTTATATATAAATCTGGATATTATTATATGATTGTGCAATATGGGGTTATATATAAATCTGGATATTATTATATGAGTGTGCAATATGGGGTTATATATAAATCTGGATATTATTATATGAGTGTGCAATATGGGGTTATATATAAATCTGGATATATTATATGAGTGTGCAAAATGGGGTTATATATAAATCTGGATATTATTATATGAGTGTGCAATATGGGGTTATATATAAATCTGGATATTATTATATGATTGTGCAATATGGGGTTATATATAAATCTGGATATTATTATATGAGTGTGCAATATGGGGTTATATATAAATCTGGATATTATTATATGATTGTGCAATATGGGGTTATATATAAATCTGGATATTATTATATGATTGTGCAATATGGGGTTATATATAAATCTGGATATTATTATATGAGTGTGCAATATGGGGTTATATATAAATCTGGATATTATTATATGATTGTGCAATATGGGGTTATATATAAATCTGGATATTATTATATGATTGTGCAATATGGGGTTATATATAAATCTGGATATATTATATGAGTGTGCAATATGGGGTTATATATAAATCTGGATATTATTATATGATTGTGCAATATGGGGTTATATATAAATCTGGATATTATTATATGATTGTGCAATATGGGGTTATATATAAATCTGGATATTATTATATGAGTGTGCAATATGGGGTTATATATAAATCTGGATATTATTATATGAGTGTGCAATATGGGGTTATATATAAATCTGGATATTATTATATGATTGTGCAAAATGGGGTTATATATAAATCTGGATATTATTATATGATTGTGCAATATGGGGTTATATATAAATCTGGATATTATTATATGAGTGTGCAATATGGGGTTATATATAAATCTGGATATTATTATATGATTGTGCAATATGGGGTTATATATAAATCTGGATATTATTATATGATTGTGCAAAATGGGGTTATATATATCTGGATATTATTATATGAGTGTGCAATATGGGGTTATATATAAATCTGGATATTATTATATGATTGTGCAATATGGGGTTATATATAAATCTGGATATTATTATATGATTGTGCAATATGGGGTTATATATAAATCTGGATATTACTATATGATTGTGCAAAATGGGGTTATATATAAATCTGGATATTACAATAATGATTGTGCAATATGGGGCTATATATAAATCTGATATTATTATATGAGTGTGCAATATGGGGTTATATATATATCTTGATATTATTATATGATTGTGCAAAATGGGGTTATATATAAATCTGGATATTATTATATGATTGTGCAATATGGGGTTATATATAAATCTGATATTATTATATGAGTGTGCAATATGGGGTTATATATATATCTGGATATTATTATATGATTGTGCAAAATGGGGTTATATATAAATCTGGATATTATTATATGATTGTGCAATATGGGGTTATATATAAATCTGGATATTATTATATGATTGTGCAATATGGGGTTATATATAAATCTGGATATTATTATATGATTGTGCAATATGGGGTTATATATAAATCTGGATATATTATATGAGTGTGCAAAATGGGGTTATATATAAATCTGGATATTATTATATGATTGTGCAAAATGGGGTTATATATAAATCTGGATATTATTATATGATTGTGCAATATGGGGTTATATATAAATCTGGATATTATTATATGATTGTGCAAAATGGGGTTATATATAAATCTGGATATTATTATATGATTGTGCAATATGGGGTTATATATAAATCTGGATATTATTATATGAGTGTGCAATATGGGGTTATATATAAATCTGGATATTATTATATGATTGTGCAATATGGGGTTATATATAAATCTGGATATTATTATATGAGTGTGCAATATGGGGTTATATATAAATCTGGATATTATTATATGATTGTGCAATATGGGGTTATATATAAATCTGGATATTATTATATGATTGTGCAATATGGGGTTATATATAAATCTGGATATTATTATATGATTGTGCAATATGGGGTTATATATAAATCTGGATATATTATATGAGTGTGCAAAATGGGGTTATATATAAATCTGGATATTATTATATGATTGTGCAAAATGGGGTTATATATAAATCTGGATATTATTATATGAGTGTGCAATATGGGGTTATATATAAATCTGGATATTACTATATGATTGTGCAAAATGGGGTTATATATAAATCTGGATATTATTATATGATTGTGCAATATGGGGTTATATATAAATCTGGATATTATTATATGATTGTGCAATATGGGGTTATATATAAATCTGGATATTATTATATGATTGTGCAATATGGGGTTATATATAAATCTGGATATTATTATATGATTGTGCAATATGGGGTTATATATAAATCTGGATATTATTATATGATTGTGCAATATGGGGTTATATATAAATCTGGATATTATTA
>CM026397.1:1971974-2004238 GCA_014843695.1 Archivesica marissinica
AGCAAATACAGATTTATGAGGTGAAAATGTTTGGGAGCAAATACACAGATTTACAAGTTGAAACGCTGGGGAGCAAATACACAGATTTACAAGGTGAAATGCTGGGGAGCAAATACACAGATTTACAAGGTGAAACGCTGGGGAGCAAATAGACAGATATACAGGGGCTGAATACCGCTGTGGAGCAAATACAGATTTACAAGGTGAAACGCTGGGGAGCAAATACAGATTTACAAGGTGAAACGCTGGGGAGCAAATACAGATTTACAAGGTGAAACGCTGGGGAGCAAATACAGATTTACAAGGTGAAATGCTGGGGAGCAAATACAGATTTACAAGGTGAAACGCTGGGGAGCAAATACAGATTTACGAGGTGAAAACGTTTGGAGTAAATACAGATTTGTGAGGTGAAAATATTTATGAGCAAAATACAGATATATGAGGTGAAACACGGGTGAGCATAATAATTATTATACAGAATTACGAGGTGAAATGCTCGGTAGCATATACAGATTTACGAGGTGAAAATGCTTGAGTACAAAATACAGATATATGAGGTAAAATGCTGGGGTGAAAATACAGATTGATAGTTGAAATACAGATGAGGTGAAAACCCTTGGGAGCAAATACAGATTATGAGGTGAAAACCCTTGGGAGCAAATACAGATTATGAGGTGAAAACCCTTAGGAGGAAATACAGATTATGAGGTGACAACCCTTGGGAGAAAATACAGATTATGAGGTGAAAACCCTTGGGAGAAAATACAGATTATGAGGTGAAAACCCTTGGGATCAAATACAGATAATGAGGTGAAAACCCTTAGGAGGAAATACAGATAATGAGGTGAAAACCATTGGGAGAAAATACAGATTATGAGGTGAAAACCCTTGGGAGAAAATACAGATTATGAGTGAAAACCCTGGGATAAAATACAGATATGAGGTGAAAACCCTTGGGATCAACATACAGATAATGAGGTGAAAAACCCTTAGGAGGAAATACAGATAATGAGGTGAAAACCCTTGGAGAAAATACAGATTATGAGGTGAAAACCCTTGGGATCAAATACAGATAATGAGGTGAAAACCCTTAGGAGGAAATACAGATAATGAGGTGAAAACCCTTGGGAGAAAATACAGATTATGAGGTGAAAACCCTTAGGAAAAAATACAGATTATGAGGTGAAAACCCTTGGGAGAAATACAGATTATGAGTGAAACCCTTGGGAGAAAATACAGATTATGAGGTGAAAACCCTTGGGAGCAAATACAATAGGTGAAAACCCTAGGAGGAAATACAGATAATGAGGTGAAAACCCTTGGGAGAAAATACAGATTATGAGGTGAAAACCCTTGGGATCAAATACAGATAATGAGGTGAAAACCCTTAGGAGGAAATACAGATAATGAGGTGAAAACCCTTGGGAGAAAATACAGATTATGAGGTGAAAACCCTTGGGAGAAAATACAGATTATGAGGTGAAAATCCTTAGGAGGAAATACAGATTATGAGGTGAAAACCCTTGGGAGAAAATACAGATTATGATGTGAAAACCCTTGGGAGAAAATACAGATTATGAGGTGAAAACCCTTGGGAGCAAATACAGATTATGAGGTGAAAACCCTTGGGAGCAAATACAAATTATTAGGTGAAAACCCTTAGGAGGAAATACAGATAATGAGGTGAAAACCCTTGGGAGAAAATACAGATTATGAGGTGAAAACCCTTGGGATCAAATACAGATAATGAGGTGAAAACCCTTAGGAGGAAATACAGATAATGAGGTGAAAACCCTTGGGAGAAAATACAGATTATGAGGTGAAAACCCTTGGGAGAAAATACAGATTATGAGGTGAAAATCCTTAGGAGGAAATACAGATTATGAGGTGAAAACCCTTGGGAGAAAATACAGATTATGATGTGAAAACCCTTGGGAGAAAATACAGATTATGAGGTGAAAACCCTTGGGAGCAAATACAGATTATGAGGTGAAAACCCTTGGGAGCAAATACAAATTATTAGGTGAAAACCCTTAGGAGGAAATACAGATAATGAGGTGAAAACCCTTGGGAGAAAATACAGATTATGAGGTGAAAACCCTTGGGATCAAATACAGATAATGAGGTGAAAACCCTTAGGAGGAAATACAGATAATGAGGTGAAAACCCTTGGGAGAAAATACAGATTATGAGGTGAAAACCCTTGGGAGAAAATACAGATTATGAGGTGAAAATCCTTAGGAGGAAATACAGATTATGAGGTGAAAACCCTTGGGAGAAAATACAGATTATGATGTGAAAACCCTTGGGAGAAAATACAGATTATGAGGTGAAAACCCTTGGGAGCAAATACAGATTATGAGGTGAAAACCCTTGGGAGCAAATACAAATTATTAGGTGAAAACCCTTAGGAGGAAATACAGATAATGAGGTGAAAACCCTTGGGAGAAAATACAGATTATGAGGTGAAAACCCTTGGGATCAAATACAGATAATGAGGTGAAAACCCTTAGGAGGAAATACAGATAATGAGGTGAAAACCCTTGGGAGAAAATACAGATTATGAGGTGAAAACCCTTGGGAGAAAAAAAAGATTATGAGGTGAAAACCCTTGGGAGCAAATACAGATAATGAGGTGAAAACCTTTAGGAGGAAATACAGATAATGAGGTGAAAACCCTTGGGAGAAAATACAGATTATGAGGTGAAAACCCTTGGGAGCAAATACAAATGGGGTGAAAACCCTTGGGAGAAAATACAGATTATGAGGTGAAAACCCTTAGGAGCAAATACAGATAATGAGGTGAAAACCCTTGGGAGAAAATACAGATTATGAGGTGAAAACCCTTGGGAGAAAATACAGATTATGAGGTGAAAACCCTTGGGAGAAAATACAGATTATGAGTGAAAACCCTTGGGATCAAATACAGATAATGAGGTGAAAACCCTTAGGAGGAAATACAGATAATGAGGTGAAAACCCTTGGGAGAAAATACAGATTATGAGGTGAAAACCCTTGGGATCAAATACAGATAATGAGGTGAAAACCCTTAAGAGGAAATACAGATAATGAGGTGAAAACCCTTGGGAGAAAATACAGATTATGAGGTGAAAACCCTTGGGAGAAAATACAGATTATGAGGTGAAAATCCTTAGGAGGAAATACAGATTATGAGGTGAAAACCCTTGGGAGAAAATACAGATTATGATGTGAAAACCCTTGGGAGAAAATACAGATTATGAGGTGAAAACCCTTGGGAGCAAATACAGATTATGAGGTGAAAACCCTTGGGAGCAAATACAAATTATTAGGTGAAAACCCTTAGGAGGAAATACAGATAATGAGGTGAAAACCCTTGGGAGAAAATACAGATTATGAGGTGAAAACCCTTGGGATCAAATACAGATAATGAGGTGAAAACCCTTAGGAGGAAATACAGATAATGAGGTGAAAACCCTTGCGAGAAAATACAGATTATGAGGTGAAAACCCTTGGGAGAAAATACAGATTATGAGATGAAAACCCTTGGGAGCAAATACAGATAATGAGGTGAAAACCTTTAGGAGGAAATACAGATAATGAGGTGAAAACCCTTGGGAGAAAATACAGATTATGAGGTGAAAACCCTTGGGAGAAAATACAGATTATGATGTGAAAACCCTTGGGAGAAAATACAGATTATGAGGTGAAAACCCTTGGGAGCAAATACAGATGGGGTGAAAACCCTTGGGAGCAAATACAGATTATGAGGTGAAAACCCTTGGGAGAAAATACAGATTATGAGGTGAAAACCCTTAGGAGGTAATACAGACTATGAGGTGAAAACCCTTGGGAGAAAATACAGATTATGAGGTGAAAACCCTTGGGAGGAAATACAGATTTATGAGGCGAAACACTAGAGCGTATACAAATGTACAAGGTAAAACATTAAAGAGTAAGAATAATTAATGGATGTGGATAAAGATTAGGAAAATATTACAAATAGCTGAGGTGTCACACGTGTGAGCAAATACGTGAGGTGTCACGCGTGGGAGCAAATACGTGAGGTGGGAGCAAATACATGAGGTGGGAGCAAATACGTGAGGTGGGAGCAAATACGTGAGGTGGGAGCAAATACGTGAGATGTCACACATGGGACCAAATACGTGAGGTGTCACACTTGGGAGCAAATACGTGACATGTCACACGTGGGAGCAAATACGTGAGGTGGGAGCAAATACGTGAGGTGGGAGCAAATACATGATGTGGGAGCAATACGTGAGGTGGGAGCAAATACGTGAGGTGTCACACATGGGAGCAAATATGTGAGGTGTCAAACGTGGGAGCAAATACCTGAGGTGTCACACGTGGGAGCAAATACGTGAGGTGTCACATGTGGGAGCAAATATGTGAGTTGTCACGCATGGGAGCAAATACGTGAGGTGTCACACATGGGAGCAAATACGTGAGGTGTCACACGTGTGAGCAAATACGTGAGGTGTCACACGTGTGAGCAAATACATGAGGTGTCACACGTGGGAGCAAATACATGAGATGTCACGAGTGGGAGCAAATATGTGAGATGTCACGCGTGGGAGCAAATACGTGAGGTGGGAGCAAATATGTGAGGTGTCATGCGTGGGAGCAAATACGTGAGGTGGGAGCAAATATGTGGTGTCATGCGTGGGAGCAAATACGTGAGGTGGGAGCAAATAAGTGAGGTGTCACGCATGGGAGCAAATACGTGAGGTGGGAGCAAATATGTGAGGTGTCACACATGGGAGCAAATACGTGAGGTGGGAGCAAATATGTGAGGTGTCACATGTGGGAACAAATACGTGAGATGTCATGCGTGGGAGTAAATATGTGAGGTGTCACGCATGGGAGCAAATACGTGAGGTGTCTCATGTGGGAGCAAATACGTGAGGTCACACATGGGAGCAAATACCTGAGGTGTCACACATGTGAGAAAATACGTGAGGTGTCACACGTGTGAGCAAATACATGAGGTGTCACACATGGGAGCAAATACGTGAGGTGTCACACGTGGGAGCAAATACATGAGATGTCACGAGTGGGAGCAAATATGTGAGATGTCACGCATGGGAGCAAATATGTGAGGTGGGAGCAAATACGTGAGGTGTCACGCGTGGGAGCAAATACGTGAGGTGTCACACGTGTGAGCAAATACGTGAGGTGTCACACGTGGGAGCAAATACGTGAGGTGTCACATGTGGGAGCAAATACGTGAGGTGTCACGTGTGGGAGCAAATACGTGAGGTGTCACACGTGGGTGCAAATATGTGAGGTGTCACGTGTGGGAGCAAATACGTGAGGTGTCACACGTGGGAGCAAATACGTGAGGTGTCACATGTGGGAGCAAATACGTGAGGTGTCACACTTGGGAGCAAATACGTGACATGTCACACGTGGGAGCAAATACGCGAGGTGGGAGCAAATACGTGAGGTGGGAGCAAATACGTGAGGTGGGAGCAAATACGTGAGGTGTCACACATGGGAGCAAATATGTGAGGTGTAAACGTGGGAGCAAATACGTGAGGTGTCACACGTGGGAGCAAATACGTGAGGTGTCACATGTGGGAGCAAATATGTGAGTTGTCACGCGTGGGAGCAAATACATGAGGTGTCACATGTGGGAGCAAATACGTGAGGTGTCACACGTGGGAGCAAATACATGAGATGTCACGAGTGGGAGCAAATATGTGAGATGTCACGCGTGGGAGCAAATACGTGAGGTGGGAGCAAATATGTGAGGTGTCATGCGTGGGAGCAAATACGTGAGGTGGGAGCAAATATGTGGTGTCATGCGTGGGAGCAAATACGTGAGGTGGGAGCAAATAAGTGAGGTGTCATGCATGGGAGCAAATACGTGAGGTGGGAGCAAATATGTGAGGTGTCACACATGGGAGCAAATACGTGAGGTGGGAGCAAATATGTGAGGTGTCACGTGTGGGAGCAAATACGTGAGATGTCATGCGTGGGAGTAAATATGTGAGGTGTCACGCATGGGAGCAAATACGTGAGGTGTCTCATGTGGGAGCAAATACGTGAGGTCACACATGGGAGCAAATACGTGAGGTGTCACACGTGTGAGAAAATACTTGAGGTGTCACACGTGTGAGCAAATACATGAGGTGTCACACATGGCAGCAAATACGTGAGGTGTCACACGTGGGAGCAAATACATGAGATGTCACGAGTGGGAGCAAATATGTGAGATGTCACGCATGGGAGCAAATATGTGAGGTGGGAGCAAATACGTGAGGTGTCACTCGTGGGAGCAAATACGTGAGGTGTCACACGTGTGAGCAAATACGTGAGGTGTCACACGTGGGAGCAAATACATGAGGTGTCACATGTGGGAGCAAATACGTGAGGTGTCACGTGTGGGAGCAAATACGTGAGGTGTCACACGTGGGTGCAAATATGTGAGGTGTCATGCGTGGGAGCAAATACGTGTGGTGTCATACGTGGGAGCAAATACGTGAGGTGTCACATGTGGGAGCAAATACGTGAGGTGTCACGTGTGGGAGCAAATACGTGAGGTGTCACACATGGGTGCAAATATGTGAGGTGTCACGCGTGGGAGCAAATACGTGAGATGTAACACGTGGGAGCAAATATGTGAGGTGGGAGCAAATACGTGAGGTGGGAGCAAATACGTGAGATGTCACGCGTGGGAGCAAATATGTGAGGTGGGAGCAAATACGTGAGGTGTCACGCATGGGAGCAAATACGTGAGGTGTCACGCATGGGAGCAAATACGTGAGGTAGGAGCAAATACGTGAGGTGTCACGCATGGGAGCAAATACGTGAGGTGTCACGCATGGGAGCAAATATGTGAGGTGTCACGCATGGGAGCAAATACGTGAAGTGGGAGCAAATACGTGAGGTGTCATGTGTGGGAGCAAATACGTGAGGTGGGAGCAAATACGTGAGGTGGGAGCAAATATGTGAGGTGTCACGCGTGGGAGCAAATACGTGAGGTGGGAGCAAATACGTGAGGTGGGAGCAAATACATGAGGTGGGAGCAAATACGTGAGGTGGGAGCAAATGCGTGAGGTGGGAGCAAATACGTGAGGTGTCACACGTGGGAGCAAATACATGAGGTGTCACACATGGGAGCAAATACGTGAGGTGTCACACATGGGAGCAAATACGTGAGGTGTCACACGTGGGAGCAAATACATGAGATGTCACGAGTGGGAGCAAATATGTAAGATGTCATGCGTGGGAGCAAATATGTGAGGTGGGAGCAAATACGTGAGGTGTCACGCGTGGGAGCAAATATCTGAGGTGTCACACATGTGAGCAAATATGTGAGGTGTCACACGTGGGAGCAAATACGTGAGGTGTCACATGTGGGAGCAAATACGTGAGGTGTCACGTGTGGGAGCAAATATGTGAGGTGGGAACAAATACGTGAGGTGGGAGCAAATACGTGAGGTGTCACACGTGGGAGCAAATATGTGAGGTGTCACGCGTGGGAGCAAATACGTGAGATGTCACACGTGGGAGCAAATATGTGAGGTGGGAGCAAATACGTGAAGTGGGAGCAAATACGTAAGATGTCACACGTGGGAGCAAATACGTGAGGTGGGAGCAAATACGTGAGGTGTCACGCATGGGAGCAAATACGTGAGGTGTCACGCGTGGGAGCAAATACGTGAGGTGGGAGCAAATATGTGGTGTCATGCGTGGGAGCAAATACGTGAGGTGGGAGCAAATAAGTGAGGTGTCATGCATGGGAGCAAATACGTGAGGTGGGAGCAAATATGTGAGGTGTCACACATGGGAGCAAATACGTGAGGTGGGAGCAAATATGTGAGGTGTCACGTGTGGGAGCAAATACGTGAGATGTCATGCGTGGGAGTAAATATGTGAGGTGTCACGCATGGGAGCAAATACGTGAGGTGTCTCATGTGGGAGCAAATACGTGAGGTCACACATGGGAGCAAATACGTGAGGTGTCACACGTGTGAGAAAATACTTGAGGTGTCACACGTGTGAGCAAATACATGAGGTGTCACACATGGCAGCAAATACGTGAGGTGTCACACGTGGGAGCAAATACATGAGATGTCACGAGTGGGAGCAAATATGTGAGATGTCACGCATGGGAGCAAATATGTGAGGTGGGAGCAAATACGTGAGGTGTCACTCGTGGGAGCAAATACGTGAGGTGTCACACGTGTGAGCAAATACGTGAGGTGTCACACGTGGGAGCAAATACATGAGGTGTCACATGTGGGAGCAAATACGTGAGGTGTCACGTGTGGGAGCAAATACGTGAGGTGTCACACGTGGGTGCAAATATGTGAGGTGTCATGCGTGGGAGCAAATACGTGTGGTGTCATACGTGGGAGCAAATACGTGAGGTGTCACATGTGGGAGCAAATACGTGAGGTGTCACGTGTGGGAGCAAATACGTGAGGTGTCACACATGGGTGCAAATATGTGAGGTGTCACGCGTGGGAGCAAATACGTGAGATGTAACACGTGGGAGCAAATATGTGAGGTGGGAGCAAATACGTGAGGTGGGAGCAAATACGTGAGATGTCACGCGTGGGAGCAAATATGTGAGGTGGGAGCAAATACGTGAGGTGTCACGCATGGGAGCAAATACGTGAGGTGTCACGCATGGGAGCAAATACGTGAGGTAGGAGCAAATACGTGAGGTGTCACGCATGGGAGCAAATACGTGAGGTGTCACGCATGGGAGCAAATATGTGAGGTGTCACGCATGGGAGCAAATACGTGAAGTGGGAGCAAATACGTGAGGTGTCATGTGTGGGAGCAAATACGTGAGGTGGGAGCAAATACGTGAGGTGGGAGCAAATATGTGAGGTGTCACGCGTGGGAGCAAATACGTGAGGTGGGAGCAAATACGTGAGGTGGGAGCAAATACATGAGGTGGGAGCAAATACGTGAGGTGGGAGCAAATGCGTGAGGTGGGAGCAAATACGTGAGGTGTCACACGTGGGAGCAAATACATGAGGTGTCACACATGGGAGCAAATACGTGAGGTGTCACACATGGGAGCAAATACGTGAGGTGTCACACGTGGGAGCAAATACATGAGATGTCACGAGTGGGAGCAAATATGTAAGATGTCATGCGTGGGAGCAAATATGTGAGGTGGGAGCAAATACGTGAGGTGTCACGCGTGGGAGCAAATATCTGAGGTGTCACACATGTGAGCAAATATGTGAGGTGTCACACGTGGGAGCAAATACGTGAGGTGTCACATGTGGGAGCAAATACGTGAGGTGTCACGTGTGGGAGCAAATATGTGAGGTGGGAACAAATACGTGAGGTGGGAGCAAATACGTGAGGTGTCACACGTGGGTGCAAATATGTGAGGTGTCACGCGTGGGAGCAAATACGTGAGATGTCACACGTGGGAGCAAATATGTGAGGTGGGAGCAAATACGTGAAGTGGGAGCAAATACGTAAGATGTCACACGTGGGAGCAAATACGTGAGGTGGGAGCAAATACGTGAGGTGTCACGCATGGGAGCAAATACGTGAGGTGTCACGCGTGGGAGCAAATACGTGAGGTGGGAGCAAATACGTGAGGTGTCATGCGTGGGAACAAATACGTTAGGTGGGAGCAAATACGTGAGGTGTCACACGTGGGAGCAAATACATGAGGTGGGAGCAAATACGTGAGGTGTCACACGTGGGAGCAAACATGTGAGGTGGGAGCAAATACGCGAGGTGGGAGCAAATACGTGAGATGTCACGTGTGGGAGCAAATACGTGAGGTGGGAGCAAATACGTGAGGTGTCACGCATGGGAGCAAATACGTGAGGTGTCACGCGTGGGAGCAAATACGTGAGGTGGGAGTAAATATGTGAGGTGTCACGCATGGGAGCAAATACGTGAGGTGTCACACGTGGGAGCAAATATGTGACGTGTCACACGTGGGAGCAAATACGTGAGGTGTCACACGTGTGAGCAAATACGTGAGATGTCATGCGTGTGAGCAAATATGTGAGGTGTCACGCGTGGGAGCAAATATGTTAGGTGTCACACGTGGGAGCAAATACGTGACGTGGAATCGTGTATATTACAATAATGATCTGTAATGGAAACCACGTCTCCTTGGTTGACACTGTCGGAACTCTCGCTGTACAACGACCCCTCGGATGTGTCACCGCTCACACACGGATACACGACAAACTCTACAATAAGTCAGTGGAAACATGCAGTTGCACTTATAATTACATTAAGGCATAATTTGCTATATATATATATATTATAGATCTTACACATGAGTGGGGATTTCATAATATATTTAATGAAACGAGTTTTGGAATGATTCCAGAACGAGTTTCATAAAATATGGTATGAAATCACAATGAATGTCATGTAAATAGTCCCCGATAATCAAACAAGGAACTCCACACAAACTATTGACACAACACCGTTACTCCCTATACTGTATGCCGCTCCGTTATATTTAACATTTTATCGACACAATACCGTTACTCCCTATACTGTATGCCGCTCGGTTATATTTAACATTTTATCGACACAATACCGTTACTCCCTATACTGTATGCCACTCGGTTATATTTAACATTTTATTGATTTTCAACAAAGAAAGCATGAAAGCAAAGATGCAAGCTATATGTAAGGGAATATGTGGGGCCCCTTCCACTCCTCAGTATGGGTAATATGTGGGGCCCCTTCCATTCCTCAGTATGGGTAATATGTGGGGCCCCTTCCATTCCCCAGTATGGGTAATATGCGGGGCGCCTCCCATTCCCCAGTATGGGTAATATGTGGGGCCCCTTCCATTCCCCAGTATGGGTAATATGTGGGGCCCCTTCCATTCCCCAGTATGGGTAATATGTGGGGCCCCTTCCATTCCCCAGTATGGGTAATATGTGGGGCCCCTTCCATTCCCCAGTATGGGTAATATGTAGGGCCCCTTCCATTCCCCAGTATGGGTAATATGTGGGGCCCCTTCCATTCCCCAGTATGGGTAATATGTGGGGCCCCTTACATTCCTCAGTATGGGTAATATGTGGGGCCCCTTACATTCCTCAGTATGGGTAATATGTGGGGCCCCTTACATTCCTCAGTATGGGTAATATGTGGGGCCCCTTACATTCCTCAGTATGGGTAATATGTGGGGCCCCTTACATTCCCCAGTATGGGTAATACATGGCACCTTTCATTCCCCAGTATGGGTTATACATGGCCCTTTCCTTTCCTCAGTATGGGTAAGGCACGGGCCCCTTCCATTCCTCAGTATGGGTAATACATGGGCCCCTTTCATTCCTCAGTATGGGTTATACATGGGGCCCTTCCATTTTTCAGTAGTATGGGTTATACATGGGCCCCTTCCATTTCTCAGTATGAGTAGGATAGGATGCAGGACCTCTCCCATTGTAAATGTGTAGGTATAGGTGTAGTGATATACGATACTCCTCAATAATGGTCGCGTATCGGAATAATTCCTTTTGCTAAAGTCAAATGCAGAAATTTATTTAATATATAAAACTGAACAAAATTTGAATTGAGAACATAATTATTGTATATTTTCAACATTTATACTATTTTCGCCGGATAACTGATCTATTTTATTCAGGTACCGGTATGTACATACACACACTCATGAATTGGTTGGACAACGTAACTGTCTATATCTGATAGATGTTTTCATAGTAAAAAGGGCGTATTAAAGTGATCCAGAAATACGTAATTACAAAGTCTAGCTCAGAGTGTATAGTTCAGGTAAAAACTTGTTTACACCCAATAAAAGTTTTCACCCATTTGCAAGCACTGCCGATTCAATGAAACAAAGATTGGTCCAGTAGAAAGAAAGTTGAAATATTCCCCTCAGATTCAAAGATTAACCAAGTTTGCAATAAAACGTGCGTCCTGACCAATAGGAGCGCGGGGAAAGTATCGTCTGGTCCCCATTCCTACTACAGCCGAAGTTTGTTGCCTTGAACTCAGTTAACCAGAACAACCCCCATTTGCTCGAACATGTCGTCTGGTCCCCATTCCTACTACAGCCGAAGTTTGTTGCCTTGAACTCAGTTAACCAGAACAACCCCCATTTGCTCGAACATGTCGTCTGGTCCCCATTCCTACTACAGCCGAAGTTTGTTGCCTTGAATTCGGTTAACCAGAACAACCCCCATTTGCTCGAACATGTCGTCTGGTCCCCATTCCTACTACAGCCGAAGTTTGTTGCCTTGAATTCGGTTAACCAGAACAACCCCCATTTGCTCGAACATGTCGTCTGGTCCCCATTCCTACTACAGCCGAAGTTTGTTGCCTTGAATTCGGTTAACCAGAACAACCCCCATTTGCTCGAACATGTCGTCTGGTCCCCATTCCTACTACAGCCGAAGTTTGTTGCCTTGAATTCGGTTAACCAGAACAACCCCCATTTGCTCGAACATGTCGTCTGGTCCCCATTCCTACTACAGCCGAAGTTTGTTGCCTCAAACTCAGTTAACCAGAACAACCCCCATTTACTCGAATATGTCCGTCTGGTCCCAGCAGTAATCTCTATATAAGGCATATTGTTCTATCTTCGATGATTTGAACAAGGATGACTGGAACTCTCGATCCAGATCACTGGTCCCACGAAATCAATTGCTACTTCATTTAACACCTATTGGGTCAAACACAATCGGCCGAGTGCCCAGGTCTTTGACTCGAACCACACATGACTCAAACAATTATTCACGGACCCGCTGAGTTTGAGGCAACGAAGTTCGAATGTATTTGGTTATGAGACGACGACATTTCAATGAAAATATTGCCTGACGCCAAATAGACACCAGACGCTGGACAGATTTCTCTCACAATACCATACCAGACTCCTTCAAGCCAAGTAAACTAAAATGCCTATAACCTCCGCTACAGTTTCGTCTATGTATAATACCAGTACCTTTAAGCTCATATTACCTGAAGAAAAACTCATTTGGGAAGCTATAAATAGAATTCTGTAATTGTAATAATTATACCAATATAAAAACACCTTTCAGAAAATACTGAAACATTGTGAATCTTTATGAATGATTTGTTGGAGAATCTTTATGAATGATTTGTTGGAGAATCTTTATGAATGATTTGTTGGAGAATCTTTATGATGAAACATTGTGAATCTTTATGAATGATTTGTTGGAGAATCTTTATGAATGATTTGTTGGAGAATCTTTATGAATGATTGGTTGGAGCCACATTGAAATTCCTGCGCAGAATTGAATACACTAGCTTAAATAACTGCAGTTTTTATAATTTTGGTGGAAACCAGAACCGGATACTTCACACATATGAATACCAACCAGAAATTATTTCACTAACTTTAAAATATGTGAAATATTTTATTTCACTTTGAAACCATATAAATGATACAATACATGTTGTTTAAATCAAGCTTGTCATACACTTTTACGGTAAATAGGCACCCAGATTCAAACGCTGCAGATTGCTTGGATGTTTTTAACTAGATATTACAAGAAGTAATTAATCATAAACTGCTTAACATGATCACTGCAGAACCACAAAGAACACAATATTAATACCTAAATATTATAGCATTTTACGGTAATCTAAAATTTCTTAATAATTTGTTGCCAAAAATGGTTCACACCAATTTTTCTGGGTGTAGATTTACTGTAATATGACAGTCCACGAGACTTGGCCAAAATATATTTCAAAACAACAATACCAATCTAAACAAAATGGTCCCACTTTCTTTAAATGTGTTTTCATAATTATGTCATGCCATTTGTTTCTGAGAACGAAACCGAAAGTAAAATTACAGACATGCATAATTGTCGTATATGACAGTTAATTAATTGTTTTAACCCCTTTACATTTTTGTTAATACTTGAGTTATGCAAATACTTTTTAAATGTAGGTCATGAGTAGGTCATATTGTTGCATCCATTACCATATATATTTTCAATTGTTTTAGTGACTAACTTATGGGAAACATCCACACCTTCCAGTTAGCTTGGTCAAAAATATTAAAAATGAAAATGATGGTGTAGCTACATACACTATGCTGTAGTCAGTAGTCACATACACTATGCTGTAGTCAGTAGTCACATACACTATGCTGTAGTCAGTAGTCACATACACTATGCTGTAGTCAGTAGTCACATACACTATGATGTAGTCAGTAGTCACATACACTATGCTGTAGTCACATACACTATGATGTAGTCACATACACTATGCTGTAGTCACATACACTATGCTGTAGTCACATACACTATGCTGTAGTCATATACATACACTATGATGTATTCATATACACTATGATGTATTCACATACACTATGATGTATTCACATACACTATGCTGTAGTCACATACACTATGATGTATTCATATACACTATGATGTATTCACATACACTATGATGTATTCACATACACTATGCTGTAGTCACATACACTATGCTGTAGTCACATACACTATGATGTAGTCACATACATACACTATGCTGTAGTCACATACACTATGATGTAGTCACATACATACACTATGCTGTAGTCACATACACTATGATGTAGTCACATACACTATGCTGTAGTCACATACACTATGCTGTAGTCACATACACTATGATGTAGTCACATACATACACTATGCTGTAGTCACATACACTATGCTGTAGTGACATACACTATGCTGTAGTCACATACACTATGATGTAGTCACATACACTATGCTGTAGTCACATACACTATGCTGTAGTCACATACACTATGATGTAGTCACATACATACACTATGCTGTAGTCACATACACTATGCTGTAGTGACATACACTATGCTGTAGTCACATACACTATGATGTAGTCACATACACTATGCTGTAGTCACATACACTATACAACTTTCATGAATGCAAATATGTCTTTTGTAAAGCAAATCATTTTGTTTCAAGTTCCAGACGATTTTCACTACATTCGAAAACTGGTCATTTATAATGATATATTTACATAAGTATCAAGTGGCGTACAACGGACCTATTTAGTGCATATTTAGCCAAGAGCATTCAACACCAGAACATGCTTGATTTCTTAATTTTAGAACTTTGACCCGATTAGGAAAGTGTGGATAGGTCCTTAAAGTAGAGACGTATGTAGTATGTATATTACGTGTTTGAGGATTAGAAGTAGACGAGAGAGAACTTTGTAGTATCTACATTACGTGTTTGAGGATTAGAAGTAGACGAGAGAGAACTATGTAGTATCTACATTACGTGTTTGAGGATTAGAAGCAGTGGTGTAGGCGGATTGTCTCCAAGCTTCTGTACGTTGCTGCTGGTACGATGTGTTATACACATCCGTGCTCTTACGTGGGTGTTCCATCATGTAACGGTATGCATCCATCGCACTGAATGGCCGGTTCTTGGCAGGAATGCTCACCCTTCTGTAACAATCACAAGGTAGAGTTGGTAGTGTGCTTAGTGAAGATACAACGAGTAGAGTTACAAACAATGCAGTAACATCCGATACGCTAAGGTACGAGATACAAATGCAGTAACATCCGATACGCTAAGGTACGAGATACAAATGCAGTAACATCCGATATGCTAAGGTACGAGATACAAATGCAGTAACATCCGATATGCTAAGGTACGAGATACAAATGCAGTAACATCCGATATGCTAAGGTACGAGATACAAATGCAGTAACATCCGATATACTAAGGTACGAGATACAAATGCAGTAACATCCGATATGCTAAGGTACGAGATACAAATGCAGTAACATCCGATATGCTAAGGTACGAGATACAAATGCTTATTAATATACAATAAACACTTGCGATGTGTAACAGTTACTATTGATGGACAATCTTCAAGGAGAAGAATTATATAAGACTCTGTCTTTCATTCTAATCCTTTTTCTGTATTTGGATTATGTGTGATGTATGCATTGTTCAATATGTATTATATTGGGAAATAAAATATGTTTAAACTAAGGGTAACAGTGAAACATAGGGTTAGTGATCACCTCTGTTGTGCAAGAACCTGTCTTATCTATCCAGTTACTAGATTTCCATCCATTCTATTAATTTTGTGATTTCCTTTAATTGAGACCTTTGTCTAATAGTTAATGGTGCTGTCACACTATAACGTTTTAGAGAAACTTATACATAGCGTATGAAAACTCATAAAATAATGTCAACACGTCGGCATACGCCCAAAAAAGCATCGACAATTCTACCGTATGAATACATTGGGCGTATGCATAACGTATTGAACGTTTTTGTATCGTATGTGTAACCTATTAGTAACCTATCACTAACTTATATATAACTTATGACAGCGTATAGCCAGCGTAAGTCCAGCGTTCTCGACTTATGCCCAATGTATGAGTAACTTATGAGAAACCTATGCGCAGCGCGCTCAGCGTGTTGCCAACAATGACGTGACGTTCTGCATAAATACGCCGCCGATCTGTACAGTCCTGGGTATCAGGTCCTCATCAGGTTGTGCAGTACCAAGCATGCTTTGACGATGACCTTGACGGTGGAGGGGTGATACTGCATAGTACTGAGCAGAACCTGGAATCGGTTTGCCAGGATGCCAAAGGAATTTTCTACTACCCTCCTGGATCATGAAAGCCTGTAGCTGAAGACGCGTTCATCATTCGTCAGACCCCTGTGGCTGTACGGCTTCATCATGGTCGGTCGTAGGGTGAAGGCATCGTCGCCGATGAAGTAGTAGGGCACATCCTGGTAGTCGTTGGGAATAGGTTCGGGGTCAGAGAAACCTAGGGTACCATCTTCAGCGCATTCCCCTCAGCTCAGAGTTATTGTAAATCTGAGCGTCGGATGCTGATCCTGTACCACCGACATCAATTCTGCCCAGATGTATTTGTAGTCGGCATCTACAAGCGCCATCAGAACAACGGAATAAAATCCTTTATAGTTGTAGTACAAGGACCCAGTCATTGGAGGACACCGACAGGCAACATGTTTTCCATCAAGTGCCCCGCATGTATGGGGGAAGTTCCACTTTTCATAGAACCTGTCCGCAATGGCACGCCATTCATCAGGAGTGATAGGACAAATCATCACACTCGTCCATGAATTCATCGATGATGGCCTGACAGACTTCTCAGACGAGGAGTGACTGGGTGTTGTGAGGGACCCTCCAACAGCATACTTGCTCCCAGATGCAAGGTCACGTAAAGTCAGGGCAAGCTTCATGCCAGGCTCCATGGGCTCCCTGTACCAGGTGTGTTGCTTGGTGATCCTGGGGCCCACTCGGGGGACATCCGCATGAAGTTCTTGAAAGATGCTTGGTCCTCGTTACGGAGTTCCACCAGAACCTGGTCGTACAGGCCAAACTGCCGTCGCCTCCGGATCCATGGTCTGACCCAGACCCTCTCCCGTCGTTGACCCCTTCTCTTCCGCATCCTGTTGGCACGGATCTGGTGAAGTGCCAATTCGATGATGTCATACTGATGTTGGAGACCGACTAGCTGGTATTCTTGTCGAAGCCTCTCAGGATCGTCCATCTTCTCTGATGATCGGTGGAGAAGTGATGGTGAGCTACACACATGCCCCTTATATACAGGGACCGCACAACGCCAACAATACGTTACTTGTATGGTAGAAACAAGTTCGATAAGTTACTCCATCGTCAGGCATACGTCTAATACGTCAGAATACGTCAATATACGTTGCATATACATCAGATATAGGTTATATGTAGGTTAGAAGTAAGTTACTCATAGGTTAGCAATACGTTAGCCATACGGTACACCTTCATGCCAATGTATCTCGACATATGAGTAACCTACATATAACGTACTTAGTGCATGTCTAGCGTATGCCTAACTTATGCCTAACTTATGCCTAACCTATGAAGAGGACATCGGCATACGCCCAAACTTTTTGAGCATGCACAAAAAATTATTTCGGCATCAGCGTACAACAACGTATGTCAGCTTATACTAGCATGCTTTTAACTTATACAACTTATACCAAACCAACCCCTAACTTATGTCAACGTACACCAGCGTGTTGGTGAAAATCCACATACGTCGGCATATGTTACTGCTATACGTTATAGTGTGACAGCACCATAAGGTTAGTCTTAGTTTTATTTAGTTTTAAGTTTTAATTTAAGTATTCAATAACACATATGCACACAAATTTACACACATATACACCAAATTGCACACATATACACCAAATTGCACACATATACACCAAATTGCACACATATACACCAAATTGCACACATATACACCAAATTGCACACACATATACACAAATTAACCCACATATACACAAATTAACCCACACATATACACCAATTAACCCACATATACACAAATTAACCTGCACATATACACAAATTAACCCACATATACACAAATTAACCCACATATACACAAATTAACCCACATATACACAAATTAACCCACATATACACAAATTAACCCGCACATATACACAAATTAACCCACATATATACACAAATTAACCCACATATACACAAATTAACCCACATATACACAAATTAACCTACATATACACAAATTAACCCACATATACAATTAAAAGCATGACTGTATACCATATGTTCACTTCACCTTTACTTCATGGTAGTTTTGTGCAGTTTTTAATGTATAACCTGGTATAACCCAAATAAACCTGACACAGCAAAACATAAAGTGAGGGAGCAGCAATGAAATATAAGCATGTACTGGTTGGGCAGCAATGAAATATAAGTATGTACTGGTTGGGTAGCAATGAAATATAAGTATGTACTGGTTGGGTAGCAATGAAATATAAGCATGTACTGGTTGGGCAGCAATGAAATATAAGTATGTACTGGTTGGGTAGCAATGAAATATAAGTATGTACTGGTTGGGTAGCAATGAAATATAAGCATGTACTGGTTGGGTAGCAATGAAATATAAGCATGTACTGGTTGGGTAGCAATGAAATATAAGCATGTACTGGTTGGGCAGCAATGAAATATAAGCATGTATTGGTTGGGTAATAATGAAATATAAGCATGTACTGGTTGGGTAGCAATGAAATATAAGCATGTACTGGTTGGGTAGCAATGAAATATAAGCATGTATTGGTTGGGTAATAATGAAATATAAGCATGTACTGGTTGGATACTAATGTAATATAAGCATGCACTGGTTGGGTAGCAATGAAATATAAGCATGTACTGGTTGGGTAGCAATGAAATATAAGCATGTACTGGTTGGGTAGCAATGAAATATAAGCATGTACTGGTTGGATAGCAATGAAATATAAGCATGTACTGGTTGGATAATAATGAAATATAAGCATGCACTGGTTGGGTAGCAATGAAATATAAGCATGTACTGGTTGGGTAATAATGAAATATAAGCATGTACTGGTTGGGTAGCAATGAAACATAAGCATGTATTGGTTGGGTAATAATGAAATATAAGCATGTACTGGTTGGATAATAATGTAATATAAGCATGCACTGGTTGGGTAGCAATGAAATATAAGCATGTACTGGTTGGGTAGCAATGAAATATAAGCATGTACTGGTTGGGTAGCAATGAAATATTAGCATGTACTGGTTGGGTAGCAATGAAATATAAGCATGTATTGGTTGGGTAATAATGAAATATAAGCATGTACTGGTTGGAAAATAATGTAATATAAGCATGCACTGGTTGGGTAGCAATGAAATATAAGCATGTACTGGTTGGGTAGCAATGAAATATAAGCATGTACTGGTTGGGTAGCAATGAAATATAAGCATGTACTGGTTGGATAGCAATGAAATATAAGCATGTACTGGTTGGATAATAATGAAATATAAGCATGCACTGGTTGGGTAGCAATGAAATATAAGCATGTACTGGTTGGGTAGCAATGAAATATAAGCATGAACTGGTTGGATAGCAATGAAATATAAGCATGTACTGGTTGGGTAGCAATGAAATATAAGCATGTACTGGTTGGGTAGCAATGAAATATAAGCATGTACTGGTTGAATAACAATGACATATAAGCATGTACTGGTTGGGTAATAATGAAATATAAGCATGTACTGGTTGGGTAGCAATGAAATATAAGAATGTACTGGTTGGGTAGCAATGAAATATAAGCATGTACTGGTTGGGTAGCAATGAAATATAAGCATGTACTGGTTGGATAACAATGAAATATAAGCATGTACTGGTTGGATAACAATGAAATATAAGCATGTACTGGTTGGATAACAATGAAATATAAGCATGTACTGGTTGAGTAGCAATGAAATATAAGCATGTACTGGTTGGGTAATAATGAAATATAAGCATGTACTGGTTGGGTAGCAATGAAATATAAGCATGTACTGGTTGGGTAATAATGAAATATAAGCATGTACTGGTTGGGTAGCAATGAAATATAAGCATGTACTGGTTGGGTAGAAATGACATATAAGCATGTACTGGTTGGGTAGCAATGAAATATAAGCATGTACTGGTTGGGTAATAATGAAATATAAGCATGTACTGGTTGGATAACAATGAAATATAAGCATGTACTGGTTGGGTAGCAATGAAATATAAGCATGTACTGGTTGGGTAATAATGAAATATAAGCATGTACTGGTTGGGTAGCAATGAAATATAAGCATGTACTGGTTGGGTAATAATGAAATATAAGCATGCACTGGTTGGGTAGCAATGAAATATAAGCATGTACTGGTTGGGTAATAATGAAATATAAGCATGTACTGGTTGGATAACAATGAAATATAAGCATGTACTGGTTGGGTAATAATGAAATATAAGCGTGTACTGGTTGGGTAATAATGAAATATAAGCATGTACTGGTTGGGTAATAATGAAATATAAGCATGTATTGGTTGGGTAATAATGAAATATAAGCATGTACTGGTTGGGTAGCAATGAAATATAAGCATGTACTGGTTGGGTAATAATGAAATATAAGCATGTACTGGTTGGGTAATAATGAAATATAAGCATGTACTGGTTGGGTAGCAATGAAATATAAGCGTGTACTGGTTGGGTAATAATGAAATATAAGCATGTACTGGTTGGGTAGCAATGAAATATAAGCATATAAGCATGCACTGGTTGGGTAGCAATGAAATATAAGCATGTACTGGTTGGGTAGCAATGAAATATAAGCATGTACTGGTTGGATAATAATGAAATATAAGCGTGTACTGGTTGGGTAGCAATGAAATATAAGCATGTACTGGTTGGGTAATAATGAAATATAAGCATGTACTGCTTGGATAATAATGAAATATAAGCATGTACTGGTTGGATAATAATGAAATATAAGCATGTACTGGTTGGATAACAATGAAATATAAGCATGTACTGGTTGGATAGCAATGAAATATAAGCATGTACTGGTTGGATAGCAATGAAATATAAGCATGTACTGGTTGGGTAGCAATGAAATATAAGCATGTACTGGTTGGGTAATAATGAAATATAAGCATGTACTGGTTGGGTAACAATGAAATATAAGCATGTACTGGTTGGGTAGCAATGAAATATAAGCATGTACTGGTTGGGTAGCAATGAAATATAAGCATGTACTGGTTGGGTAATAATGAAATATAAGCATGTACTGGTTGGGTAACAATGAAATATAAGCATGTACTGGTTGGGTAATAATGAAATATAAGCATGTACTGGTTGGGTAGCAATGAAATATAAGTATGTACTGGTTGGGTAACAATGAAATATAAGCATGTACTGGTTGGGTAGCAATGAAATATAAGTATGTACTGGTTGGGTAGCAATGAAATATAAGCATATAAGCATGCACTGATTGGGTAGCAATGAAATATAAGCATGTACTGGTTGGGTAGCAATGAAATATAAGCATGTACTGGTTGTGTAGCAATGACATATAAGCATGTACTGGTTGGGTAACAATGAAATATAAGTATGTACTGGTTGGGTAACAATGAGATATAAGCATATAAGCATGTACTGGTTGGATAGCAATGAAATATAAGCATGTACTGGTTGGGTAGCAATGAAATATAAGCATGCACTGGTTGGGTAGCAATGAAATATAAGCATGCACTGGTTGGGTAACAATGAAATATAAGCATGTACTGGTTGGGTAGCAATGAAATATAAGCATGTACTGGTTGGGTAGCAATGAAATATAAGCATGTACTGGTTGGATAACAATGAAATATAAGTGTGTACTGGTTGGGTAGCAATGAAATATAAGCATGTACTGGTTGGGTAATAATGAAATATAAGCATGTACTGGTTGGGTAGCAATGAAATATAAGCATGTACTGGTTGGGTAATAATGAAATATAAGCATGCACTGGTTGGGTAGCAATGAAATATAAGCATGTACTGGTTGGGTAATAATGAAATATAAGCATGTACTGGTTGGATAACAATGAAATATAAGCATGTACTGGTTGGGTAATAATGAAATATAAGTGTGTACTGGTTGGGTAATAATGAAATATAAGCATGTATTGGTTGGGTAATAATGAAATATAAGCATGTACTGGTTGGGTAGCAATGAAATATAAGCATGTACTGGTTGGGTAATAATGAAATATAAGCATGTACTGGTTGGGTAATAATGAAATATAAGCATGTACTGGTTGGGTAGCAATGAAATATAAGCATGTACTGGTTGGATAGCAATGAAATATAAGCATGTACTGGTTGGGTAATAATGAAATATAAGCTGTACTGGTTGGGTAAAATGAAATATAAGCATGTACTGGTTGGGTAGCAATGAAATATAAGCGTGTACTGGTTGGGTAATAATGAAATATAAGCATGTACTGGTTGGGTAGCAATGAAATATAAGCGTGTACTGGTTGGGTAATAATGAAATATAAGCATGTACTGGTTGGGTAGCAATGAAATATAAGCATATAAGCATGCACTGGTTGGGTAGCAATGACATATAAGCATGTACTGGTTGGGTAGCAATGAAATATAAGCATGTACTGGTTGGGTAATAATGAAATATAAGCGTGTACTGGTTGGGTAGCAATGAAATATAAGCATGTACTGGTTGGGTAATAATGAAATATAAGCATGTACTGCTTGGATAACAATGAAATATAAGCATGTACTGGTTGGATAATAATGAAATATAAGCATGTACTGGTTGGATAACAATGAAATATAAGCATGTACTGGTTAGATAGCAATGAAATATAAGCATGTACTGGTTGGGTAGCAATGAAATATAAGCATGTACTGGTTGGATAGCAATGAAATATAAGCATGTACTGGTTGGGTAACAATGAAATATAAGCATGTACTGGTTGGGTAACAATGAAATATAAGCATGTACTGGTTGGGTAGCAATGAAATATAAGCATGTACTGGTTGGGTAGCAATGAAATATAAGCATGTACTGGTTGGGTAACAATGAAATATAAGCATGTACTGGTTGGGTAGCAATGAAATATAAGCATGTACTGGTTGGGTAATAATGAAATATAAGCATGTACTGGTTGGGTAGCAATGAAATATAAGTATGTACTGGTTGGGTAACAATGAAATATAAGCATGTACTGGTTGGGTAGCAATGAAATATAAGTATGTACTGGTTGGGTAGCAATGAAATATAAGCATATAAGCATGCACTGGTTGGGTAGCAATGAAATATAAGCATGTACTGGTTGGGTAGCAATGAAATATAAGCATGTACTGGTTGTGTAGCAATGACATATAAGCATGTACTGGTTGGGTAACAATGAAATATAAGTATGTACTGGTTGGGTAACAATGAGATATAAGCATATAAGCATGTACTGGTTGGGTAGCAATGAAATATAAGCATGTACTGGTTGGGTAGCAATGAAATATAAGCATGCACTGGTTGGGTAGCAATGAAATATAAGCATGCACTGGTTGGGTAACAATGAAATATAAGCATGTACTGGTTGGGTAGCAATGAAATATAAGCATGTACTGGTTGGGTAGCAATGAAATATAAGCATGTACTGGTTGGATAACAATGAAATATAAGCATGTACTGGTTGGGTAGCAATGAAATATAAGCATGTACTGGTTGGGTAGCAATGAAATATAAGCATGTACTGGTTGGATAGCAATGAAATATAAGCATGTACTGGTTGGGTAGCAATGAAATATAAGCATGTACTGGTTGGATAACAATGAAATATAAGCATATAAGCATGCACTGGTTGGGTAGCAATGAAATATAAGCATGTATTGGTTGGGTAGCAATGAAATATAAGCATATAAGCATGCACTGGTTGGGTAGCAATGAAATATAAGCATGTATTGGTTGGGTAGCAATGAAATATAAGCATGTACTGGTTGGATAACAATGAAATATAAGCATATAAGCATGCACTGGTTGGATAGCAATGAAATATAAGCATGTACTGGTTGGGTAGCAATGAAATATAAGCATGTACTGGTTGGATAACAATGAAATCATATAAGCATGCACTGGTTGGGTAGCAATGAAATAAGCATGTACTGGTTGGATAGCAATGAAATATAAGCATGTACTGGTTGGGTAGCAATGAAATATAAGCATGTACTGGTTGGATAACAATGAAATATAAGCATATAAGCATGCACTGGTTGGGTAGCAATGAAATATAAGCATATAAGCATGCACTGGTTGGGTAGCAATGAAATATAAGCATGTATTGGTTGGGTAGCAATGAAATATAAGCATGTACTGGTTGGATAGCAATGAAATATAAGCATATAAGCATGCACTGGTTGGGTAGCAATGAAATATAAGCATGTATTGGTTGGGTAGCAATGAAATATAAGCATGTACTGGTTGGATAGCAATGAAATATAAGCATATAAGCATGCACTGGTTGGGTAGCAATGAAATATAAGCATGTACTGGTTGGGTAGCAATGAAATATAAGCATGTACTGGTTGGATAACAATGAAATATAAGCATGTACTGGTTGGGTAGCAATGAAATATAAGCATGTACTGGTTGGGTAACAATGAAATATAAGCATGTACTGGTTGGGTAGCAATGAAATATAAGCATGTACTGGTTGGGTAGCAATGAAATATAAGCATGTACTGGTTGGGTAGCAATGAAATATAAGCATGTACTGGTTGGGTAGCAATGAAATATAAGCATGTACTGGTTGGGTAGCAATGAAATATAAGCATGTACTGGTTGGGTAGCAATGAAATATAAGCATGTACTGGTTGGGTAGCAATGAAATATAAGCATGTACTGGTTGGGTAGCAATGAAATATAAGCATGCACTGGTTGGGTAGCAATGAAATATAAGCATGTACTGGTTGGGTAGCAATGAAATATAAGCATGTACTGGTTGGGTAGCAATGAAATATAAGATATAAGCATGCACTGGTTGGGTAGCAATGAAATATAAGCATGTACTGGTTGGGTAGCAATGAAATATAAGCATGTACTGGTTGGATAGCAATGAAATATAAGCATATAAGCATGCACTGGTTGGGTAGCAATGAAATATAAGCATGTACTGGTTGGGTAGCAATGAAATATAAGCATGTACTGGTTGGGTAGCAATGAAATATAAGCATGTACTGGTTGGGTAGCAATGAAATATAAGCATATAAGCATGCACTGGTTGGGTAGCAATGAAATATAAGCATGTACTGGTTGGGTAACAATGAAATATAAGCATGTACTGGTTGGGTAGCAATGAAATATAAGCATGTACTGGTTGGGTAGCAATGAAATATAAGCATGTACTGGTTGGGTAGCAATGAAATATAAGCATATAAGCATGCACTGGTTGGGTAACAATGAAATATAAGCATGTACTGGTTGGGTAGCAATGAAATATAAGCATGTACTGGTTGGGTAACAATGAAATATAAGCATGTACTGGTTGGGTAGCAATGAAATATAAGCATGTACTGGTTGGGTAGCAATGAAATATAAGCATATAAGCATGCACTGGTTGGGTAGCAATGAAATATAAGCATGTACTGGTTGGGTAACAATGAAATATAAGCATGTACTGGTTGGGTAGCAATGAAATATAAGCATGTACTGGTTGGGTAGCAATGAAATATAAGCATGTACTGGTTGGGTAGCAATGAAATATAAGCATGTACTGGTTGGGTAGCAATGAAATATAAGCATGTACTGGTTGGGTACAATGAAATATAAGCATGTACTGGTTGGGTAGCAATGAAATATAAGCATATAAGCATGCACTGGTTGGGTAGCAATGAAATATAAGCATGTACTGGTTGGGTAGCAATGAAATATAAGCATGTACTGGTTGGGTAGCAATGAAATATAAGCATGTACTGGTTGGGTAGCAATGAAATATAAGCATGTACTGGTTGGGTAAATGATATAAGCATGTACTGGTTGGATAACAATGAAATATAAGCATGTACTGGTTGGATAGCAATGAAATATAAGCATGTACTGGTTGGATAGCAATGAAATATAAGCATGTACTGGTTGGATAGCAATGAAATATAAGCATGTACTGGTTGGGTAGCAATGAAATATAAGCATGTACTGGTTGGGTAGCAATGAAATATAAGCATGTACTGGTTGGGTAGCAATGAAATATAAGCATGTACTGGTTGGGTAGCAATGAAATATAAGCATGTACTGGTTGGGTAGCAATGAAATATAAGCATGTACTGGTTGGGTAGCAATGAAATATAAGCATGTACTGGTTGGGTAACAATGAAATATAAGCATGTACTGGTTGGGTAGCAATGAAATATAAGCATGTACTGGTTGGGTAATAATGAAATATAAGCATGTACTGGTTGGGTAGCAATGAAATATAAGTATGTACTGGTTGGGTAACAATGAAATATAAGCATGTACTGGTTGGGTAGCAATGAAATATAAGTATGTACTGGTTGGGTAGCAATGAAATATAAGCATATAAGCATGCACTGGTTGGGTAGCAATGAAATATAAGCATGTACTGGTTGGGTAGCAATGAAATATAAGCATATAAGCATGCACTGGTTGGGTAGCAATGAAATATAAGCATGTACTGGTTGGGTAGCAATGAAATATAAGCATATAAGCATGTACTGGTTGGGTAGCAATGAAATATAAGCATGTACTGGTTGGGTAGCAATGAAATATAAGCATATAAGCATGCACTGGTTGGGTAGCAATGAAATATAAGCATGTACTGGTTGGGTAGCAATGAAATATAAGCATATAAGCATGCACTGGTTGGGTAGCAATGAAATATAAGCATGTACTGGTTGGGTAGCAATGAAATAAAGCATATAAGCATGCACTGGTTGGGTAGCAATGAAATATAAGCATGTACTGGTTGGGTAGCAATGAAATATAAGCATATAAGCATGTACTGGTTGGGTAGCAATGAAATATAAGCATGTACTGGTTGGGTAGCAATGAAATATAAGCATGTACTGGTTGGGTAGCAATGAAATATAAGCATGTACTGGTTGGATACAATGAAATATAAGCATATAGCTGGTTGGGTAGCAATGAAATATAAGCATGTACTGGTTGGGTAGCAATGAAATATAAGATATAAGCATGCACTGGTTGGGTAGCAATGAAATATAAGCATGTATTGGTTGGGTAGCAATGAAATATAAGCATGTACTGGTTGGATAACAATGAAATATAAGCATATAAGCATGCACTGGTTGGATAGCAATGAAATATAAGCATGTACTGGTTGGGTAGCAATGAAATATAAGCATGTACTGGTTGGATAACAATGAAATATAAGCATATAAGCATGCACTGGTTGGGTAGCAATGAAATATAAGCATGTACTGGTTGGATAGCAATGAAATATAAGCATGTACTGGTTGGGTAGCAATGAAATATAAGCATGTACTGGTTGGATAACAATGAAATATAAGCATATAAGCATGCACTGGTTGGGTAGCAATGAAATATAAGCATGTATTGGTTGGGTAGCAATGAAATATAAGCATATAAGCATGCACTGGTTGGGTAGCAATGAAATATAAGCATGTATTGGTTGGGTAGCAATGAAATATAAGCATGTACTGGTTGGATAGCAATGAAATATAAGCATGCACTGGTTGGGTAGCAATGAAATATAAGCATGTACTGGTTGGGTAGCAATGAAATATAAGCATGTACTGGTTGGATAACAATGAAATATAAGCATATCAGCATGCACTGGTTGGGTAGCAATGAAATATAAGCATGTACTGGTTGGGTAATAATGAAATATAAGCATGTACTGGTTGGGTAGCAATGAAATATAAGTATGTACTGGTTGGGTAACAATGAAATATAAGCATGTACTGGTTGGGTAGCAATGAAATATAAGTATGTACTGGTTGGGTAGCAATGAAATATAAGCATATAAGCATGCACTGGTTGGGTAGCAATGAAATATAAGCATGTACTGGTTGGGTAACAATGAAATATAAGCATGTACTGGTTGGGTAGCAATGAAATATAAGTATGTACTGGTTGGGTAGCAATGAAATATAAGCATATAAGCATGCACTGGTTGGGTAGCAATGAAATATAAGCATGTACTGGTTGGGTAGCAATGAAATATAAGCATATAAGCATGCACTGGTTGGGTAGCAATGAAATATAAGCATGTACTGGTTGGGTAGCAATGAAATATAAGCATGTACTGGTTGGATAGCAATGAAATATAAGCTATAAGCATGTACTGGTTGGGTAGCAATGAAATATAAGCATGTACTGGTTGGGTAGCAATGAAATATAAGCATGTACTGGTTGGGTAGCAATGAAATATAAGCATGTACTGGTTGGGTAACAATGAAATATAAGCATGTACTGGTTGGGTAGCAATGAAATATAAGCATGTACTGGTTGGGTAGCAATGAAATATAAGCATGTACTGGTTGGGTAGCAATGAAATATAAGCATATAAGCATGCACTGGTTGGGTAACAATGAAATATAAGCATGTACTGGTTGGGTAGCAATGAAATATAAGCATGTACTGGTTGGGTAGCAATGAAATATAAGCATGTACTGGTTGGGTAGCAATGAAATATAAGCATGTACTGGTTGGGTAGCAATGAAATATAAGCATGTACTGGTTGGGTAGCAATGAAATATAAGCATGCACTGGTTGGGTAGCAATGAAATATAAGCATGTACTGGTTGGGTAGCAATGAAATATAAGCATGTACTGGTTGGGTAGCAATGAAATATAAGCATGTACTGGTTGGATAACAATGAAATATAAGCATGTACTGGTTGGGTAGCAATGAAATATAAGCATGTACTGGTTGGGTAGCAATGAAATATAAGCATGTACTGGTTGGATAGCAATGAAATATAAGCATGTACTGGTTGGGTAGCAATGTAATATAAGCATGTACTGGTTGAGTAGCAATGAAATATAAGCATGTACTGGTTGGGTAGCAATGAAATATAAGCATGTACTGGTTGGATAACAATGAAATATAAGCATGTACTGGTTGGGTAGCAATGAAATATAAGCATGTACTGGTTGGGTAGCAATGAAATATAAGCATGTACTGGTTGGATAGCAATGAAATATAAGCATGTACTGGTTGGGTAGCAATGAAATATAAGCATGTACTGGTTGGATAACAATGAAATATAAGCATATAAGCATGCACTGGTTGGGTAGCAATGAAATATAAGCATGTATTGGTTGGGTAGCAATGAAATATAAGCATGCACTGGTTGGGTAGCAATGAAATATAAGCATGTATTGGTTGGGTAGCAATGAAATATAAGCATGTACTGGTTGGGTAGCAATGAAATATAAGCATGTACTGGTTGGATAACAATGAAATATAAGCATGTACTGGTTGGGTAGCAATGAAATATAAGCATGTACTGGTTGGGTAGCAATGAAATATAAGCATGTACTGGTTGGATAGCAATGAAATATAAGCATGTACTGGTTGGGTAGCAATGAAATATAAGCATGTACTGGTTGGATAACAATGAAATATAAGCATATAAGCATGCACTGGTTGGGTAGCAATGAAATATAAGCATGTATTGGTTGGGTAGCAATGAAATATAAGCATGCACTGGTTGGGTAGCAATGAAATATAAGCATGTACTGGTTGGGTAGCAATGAAATATAAGCATGTACTGGTTGGATAACAATGAAATATAAGCATATAAGCATGCACTGGTTGGGTAGCAATGAAATATAAGCATGTACTGGTTGGGTAGCAATGAAATATAAGCATGTACTGGTTGGGTAACAATGAAATATAAGCATGTACTGGTTGGGTAGCAATGAAATATAAGCATGTACTGGTTGGGTAGCAATGAAATATAAGCATGTACTGGTTGGGTAGCAATGAAATATAAGCATGTACTGGTTGGGTAACAATGAAATATAAGCATGTACTGGTTGGGTAGCAATGAAATATAAGCATGTACTGGTTGGGTAGCAATGAAATATAAGCATGCACTGGTTGGGTAGCAATGAAATATAAGCATGTACTGGTTGGGTAGCAATGAAATATAAGCATGTACTGGTTGGATAGCAATGAAATATAAGCATGTACTGGTTGGGTAGCAATGAAATATAAGCATGTACTGGTTGGGTAGCAATGAAATATAAGCATGTACTGGTTGGGTAGCAATGAAATATAAGCATGTACTGGTTGGGTAGCAATGAAATATAAGCATGTACTGGTTGGGTAGCAATGAAATATAAGCATGTACTGGTTGGGTAGCAATGAAATATAAGCATGTACTGGTTGGGTAGCAATGAAATATAAGATAAGCATGCACTGGTTGGGTAGCAATGAAATATAAGCATGTACTGGTTGGGTAACAATGAAATATAAGCATGTACTGGTTGGGTAGCAATGAAATATAAGCATGTACTGGTTGGGTAGCAATGAAATATAAGCATGTACTGGTTGGGTAGCAATGAAATATAAGCATGTACTGGTTGGGTAGCAATGAAATATAAGCATGTACTGGTTGGGTAGCAATGAAATATAAGCATGTACTGGTTGGGTAGCAATGAAATATAAGCATGTACTGGTTGGGTAGCAATGAAATATAAGCATGTACTGGTTGGGTAGCAATGAAATATAAGCATATAAGCATGCACTGGTTGGGTAGCAATGAAATATAAGCATGTATGGTTGGGTAGCAATGAAATATAAGCATGTACTGGTTGGGTAGCAATGAAATATAAGCATGTACTGGTTGGGTAGCAATGAAATATAAGCATGACTGGTTGGTAGCAATGAAATATAAGCATGTACTGGTTGGGTAGCAATGAAATATAAGCATGTACTGGTTGGGTAGCAATGAAATATAAGCATGTACTGGTTGGGTAGCAATGAAATATAAGCATGTACTGGTTGGGTAGCAATGAAATATAAGCATGTACTGGTTGGGTAGCAATGAAATATAAGCATGTACTGGTTGGGTAGCAATGAAATATAAGCATGTACTGGTTGGGTAGCAATGAAATATAAGCATGTACTGGTTGGATAACAATGAAATATAAGCATGTACTGGTTGGGTAGCAATGAAATATAAGCATGTACTGGTTGGGTAGCAATGAAATATAAGCATGTACTGGTTGGGTAGCAATGAAATATAAGCATGTACTGGTTGGGTAGCAATGAAATATAAGCATGTATTGGTTGGGTAGCAATGAAATATAAGCATGTACTGGTTGGATAGCAATGAAATATAAGCATATAAGCATGCACTGGTTGGGTAGCAATGAAATATAAGCATGTACTGGTTGGGTAGCAATGAAATATAAGCATGTACTGGTTGGATAGCAATGAAATATAAGCATATAAGCATGCACTGGTTGGGTAGCAATGAAATATAAGCATGTACTGGTTGGGTAGCAATGAAATATAAGCATGTACTGGTTGGGTAGCAATGAAATATAAGCATGTACTGGTTGGGTAGCAATGAAATATAAGCATGTACTGGTTGGGTAGCAATGAAATAAGATGTATGGTTGGATAGCAATGAAATATAAGCATATAACACAGGTTGGGTAGCAATGAAATAAGCATGTACTGGTTGGGTAGCAATGAAATATAAGCATGTACTGGTTGGGTAGCAATGAAATATAAGCATGTACTGGTTGGGTAGCAATGAAATATAAGCATGTACTGGTTGGGTAGCAATGAAATATAAGCATGTACTGGTTGGGTAGCAATGAAATATAAGCATGTACTGGTTGGGTAGCAATGAAATATAAGCATATAAGCATGCACTGGTTGGGTAGCAATGAAATATAAGCATGTACTGGTTGGGTAGCAATGAAATATAA
>CM026397.1:2005238-2043075 GCA_014843695.1 Archivesica marissinica
AACTATATGGAATAGTTGAAACTAGGTACTATTACACCTATATATGGAATAGTTGAAACTAGGTACTATTACACCTACTATATATGGTAGAGTTGAGTAATATAGACGTTATGCTCAGACCGCGTCTCATTTATATGAAAAAGTTGGCAGTTTCTTACGGATGTTGGTGCACCAAGTACTGGTTAACCGCTGCGGCCTGCTCAGGAAATGCGTTGTTAGGTAAATTGCCCGTCGCTCAAATGGGAAACCGGTAGTGACGTTAAATAAACTTAAATAAAATCAAATATAGACGTTATTGTGTGTGAAGCTGGGACAGCATTATTGTAGAAGTTCGTGTATGTTAAACCGTCACATGTAATAGTAGTGTAGACATTCGTGTGTGTGAAACCCTCACATGTAATAGTAGTGTAGACGTTCGTGTGTGTGAAACCGTCACATGTAATAGTAGTGTAGAAGTTCGTGTGTGTGAAACCGGCACATGTAATAGTAGTGTAGAAGTTCGTGTGTGTGAAACCGGCACATGTAATAGTAGTGTAGAAGTTCGTGTGTGTGAAACCGTCACATGTAATAGTAGTGAAGAAGTTCGTGTGTGTGAAACCGGCACATGTAATAGTAGTGTAGACGTTCGTGTGTGTGAAACCGTCACAAGTAATAGTAGTGTAGACGTTCGTGTGTGTGAAACCGTCACATGTAATAGTAGTGTAGAAGTTCGTGTGTGTGAAACCGTCACATGTAATAGTAGTGTAGACGTTCGTGTGTGTGAAACCGGCACATGTAATAGTAGTGTAGACGTTCGTGTGTGTGAAACCGTCACATGTAATAGTAGTGTAGAAGTTCGTGTATGTTAAACCGTCACATGTAATAGTAGTGTAGAAGTTCGTGTGTGTGAAACCGTCACATTTAATAGTAGTGTAGAAGTTCGTGTATGTTAAACCGTCACATGTAATAGTAGTGTAGAAGTTCGTGTGTGTGAAACCGTCACATGTAATAGTAGTGTAGAAGTTCGTGTGTGTGAAACCGTCACATGTAATAGTACTGTAGACGTTTGTGTGTGTGAAACCGTAATCACTAACAGTATTGTAGACGTCTGTGTGTGTGAAACCGTAATCACTAACAGTATTGTAGAAGTTCGTGTATGTGAAACCGTCACCAGTAACGTCATGGTAGAAGTTCGTGTTTGTGAAACCGTAATCACTAACAGTATTGTAGACGTTCGTGTATGTGAAACCGTAATCACTAACAGTATTGTAGACGTTAGTGTTTGTGAAACCGTCCCCAGTAACATTATAGTAGAAGTTCGTGTTTGTGAAACCGTAATCACTAACAGTATTGTAGACGTTCGTGTATGTGAAACCGTCCCCAGTGACATTATAGTAGAAGTTCGTGTGTGTGAAACCGTAATCACTAACAGTATTGTAGAAGTTCGTGTATGTGAAACCGTCACCAGTAACGTTATAGTAGAAGTTCGTGTTTGTGAAACCGTAATCACTAACAGTATTGTAGACGTTCGTGTATGTGAAACCGTAATCACTAACAGTATTGTAGACGTTAGTGTTTGTGAAACCGTCCCCAGTAACATTATAGTAGAAGTTCGTGTTTGTGAAACCGTAATCACTAACAGTATTGTAGACGTTCGTGTATGTGAAACCGTCCCCAGTGACATTATAGTAGAAGTTCGTGTGTGTGAAACCGTAATCACTAACAGTATTGTAGAAGTTCGTGTATGTGAAACCGTCACCAGTAACGTTATAGTAGAAGTTCGTGTTTGTGAAACCGTAATCACTAACAGTATTGTAGACGTTCGTGTATGTGAAACCGTAATCACTAACAGTATTGTAGACGTTAGTGTTTGTGAAACCGTCCCCAGTAACATTATAGTAGAAGTTCGTGTTTGTGAAACCGTAATCACTAACAGTATGTAGACGTTTGTGTATGTGAAACCGTAATCACTAACAGTAGTGTAGACGTTTGTGTATGTGAAACCGTAATCACTAACAGTATTGTAGAAGTTCGTGTGTGTGAAACCGTCACCAGTAACGTTATAGTAGAAGTTCGTGTTTGTGAAACCGTAATCACTAACAGTATTGTAGAAGTTCGTGTTTGTGAAACCGTAATCACTAACAGTATGGTGTGGTGTGGTGTGGTGTGGTGTGGTGTGGTGTGGTGTGGTGTGGTGTGGTGTGATGTGGTGTGGTGTGGTGTGGTGTGGTGTGTGTGTGCGTGCGTGCGTGCGTGCGTGCGTGCGTGCGTGCGTGCGTGCGTGCGTGCGTGCGTGCGTGCGTGCGTGCGTGCGTGCGTGCGTGCGTGCGTGCGTGCGTGCGTGCGTGCGTGCGTGCGTGCGTGCGTGCGTGCGTGCGTGCGTGCGTGCGTGCGTGCGTGCGTGCGTGCGTGCGTGCGTGCGTGCGTGCGTGCGTACGTGCGTGCGTGCGTGTGTGAAACCATCCCCAGTAACGTAATAGTAGAAGTTCGTGTGTGTGAAACCGTAATCACTAACAGTATTGTAGACGTTTGTGTATGTGAAACCGTAATCACTAACAGTATTGTAGACGTTTGTGTATGTGAAACCGTAATCACTAACAGTATTGTAGACGTTTGTTTATGTGAAACCGTAATCACTAACAGTGTGTGTGTGTGTGTGTGTGGTGTGTGTGTGGTGTGTGGTGTGTGTGTGTGTGTGTGTGTGTGTGTTGTGGTGTGGTGTGTGTGTTGTGTGTGTGTGTGTGTGTGTGTGTGTGTGTGTGTGTGTGTGTGGTGTGTGTTGTGTGTGTGTGTGTGTGTGCGGTGCGTGCGTGCGTGCGTGCGTGAGACATGCACTGGCTTACTAATATGACTAAAATAGTGTCCGTACATGTACGTTACAGACAGTGTGGACAACACCAGGTCACCGCCTGTGCTTGCACTATTCATTTGACATTATAAAATGCACTGGTAATGATATCACTACACTATGTCACAAATCACCCATGATCTGATAGAGTGATTAAGAATGGATGTTTTACGTCTAGTTAATTCTGATTGGGATTTAGTATAATTTTGATGAACTTGGTGAGTGTCACGAAGAATTGATTGCTAATATGAATGGAGTGACAGTTGTGTCATTAAGATGGGTATTAAATAGAGAAATCCTATATGTACATCACTTGGTTATAATGTATCATACAGGTCTGGTGCAATTGTAATATTAATAATTACTTAAATGTATTAGTCATCAGAAAAGTAAAAGTATGATGTTTAAGTACTTTTCCCGGGAAGACATCAGTTCCTATGTTTATGTTGTTCATAATCATATAATACCCGTCATAAACTCTATTATTGACTGTCAGATTTAACAATTTCGCCAAATAATGTAGTTTAGCGTGTCCTAATTTCAGATCAATATTCAATTGATCGTATTGAATGTTTCTCTTTGTAAGTGCGTACATACAGGATCACCGATAATACACAATACAAATATTATCATATCCACTCTAAATTATATTAATTTATTTTAGGTGTTTTGGTGTTTTACAGTACAAGCAGTACAAGTACAGATTAATACATGACAAACCCGAGCAACCATTGGCGTAGCTCCACCCGAGCAACCATTGGCGTAGCTCCACCCGAGCAACCATTGGCGTAGCTCCACCCGAACAACCATTGGCGTAGCTCCACCCGAACAACCATTGGCGTAGCTCCACCCGAGCAACCATTGGCGTAGCTCCACCCGAACAACCATTGGCGTAGCTCCACCCGAACAACCATTGGCGTAGCTCCACCCGAGCAACCATTGGCGTAGCTCCACCCGAACAACCATTGGCGTAGCTCCACCCGAGCAACCATTGGCGTAGCTCCACCCGAACAACCATTGGCGTAGCTCCACCCGAGCAACCATTGGCGTAGCTCCACCCGAAAACCATTGGCGTAGCTCCACCCGAGCAACCACGTAGCTCCACCCGAGCAACCATTGGCGTAGCTCCACCCGAACAACCATTGGCGTAGCTCCACCCGAACAACCATTGGCGTAGCTCCACCCGAACAACCATTGGCGTAGCTCCACCCGAGCAACCATTGGCGTAGCTCCACCCGAACAACCATTGGCGTAGCTCCACCCGAGCAACCATTGGCGTAGCTCCACCCGAGCAACCATTGGCGTAGCTCCACCCGAACAACCATTGGCGTAGCTCCACCCGAACAACCATTGGCGTAGCTCCACCCGAACAACCATTGGCGTAGCTCCACCCGAGCAACCATTGGCGTAGCTCCACCCGAACAACCATTGGCGTAGCTCCACTGATACAACCATTGGCGTTGCTCCACCCGAACAACCATTGGCGTAGCTCCACCAGAACAACCATTGGCGTAGCTCCACTGATACAACCATTGGCGTTGCTCCACCCGAACAACCATTGGCGTAGCTCCACCGGAACAACCATTGGCGTAGCTCCACCCGAGCAACCATTGGCGTAGCTCCACCCGAACAACCATTGGCGTAGCTCCACCGGTACAATCATTGGCGTAGCTCCACCCGAGCAACCATTGGCGTAGCTCCACCCGAACAATCATTGGCGTAGCTCCACCGGTACAATCATTGGCGTAGCTCCACCCGAACAACCATTGGCGTAGCTCCACCGGTACAACCATTGGCGTAGCTCCACCCGAACAACCATTGGCGTAGCTCCACCGGTACAATCATTGGCGTAGCTCCACCCGAACAACCATTGGCGTAGCTCCACCGGTACAACCATTGGCGTAGCTCCACCGGTACAATCATTGGCGTAGCTCCACCGGTACAACCATTGGCGTAGCTCCACCCGAACAACCATTGGCGTAGCTCCACCCGAACAACCATTGACGTAGCTCCACCCGAGCAATGCGCCCAGGCCTGCACATCAGGTTCAAAATTTACATTTTCAAAAATTGTGGTATGTTTTTTTAGCTCTTAAATATTCGAAGTTGAGCGACAAAGTCACTTCATTTAATATGAAAATTGATAAATTTGAAACCAAGTTTAAGCCAACTACGCACTTAATACGATGCAGCTATTATAATGTGTCTGAGGGACCCCCATACCCATGCACTTCCTTGCTAGATTATTGTCCCCGGGAATGTACATCGATTACGGCTCAGCTACGCCCTTGACAACATAGACTAGATCTCTGGACAAATGTTTGAAACAATACATAAACAGTAGAGAGTAGACACATACTCACTAATCCCTAGTCTGTTAACACAAACCTTATAATATGTGTTAAATGCTATCAAACTCACATTTTAAATGTATTAGGAAAGATCTTACCTTAATTATATGCTAACAATAACAATCAGATATTGCACAATAACAATCTTCTTGCATAGAAACATAACACTGTCAGACAGGGGAGATAATCTACAACTCTTATCTTTAGTTGCTACTGAGGTTTTGCCCGCAATGTTATTGACTCGACAATAATACCACTCTATTGTGAAGAAATCTGCTTAATTGATTTTATTGAAGCATATACTTTATTTATTTAACAACGAAACAAATGTTAACAACTTATATTATTCCTTCTCAATTGTGCGATGTAGACCTGTATGTGTGATCCTTCATTTGTTCGAGTGGCAGGAAACCGAAGTCCACGGGATTAAGCCCACACGTTCGGCTTAGCGACCATCGCACTATCGCACCATCCCACAGACTAGCCGGTTAGAATCCGTGTCGTATACTGGGACGAGTCCGCTACCGTGTTATACGTGTCGTATACTGGGACGAGTCCGCTACCGTGTTATACGTGTCGTATACTGGGACGAGTCCGCTACCGTGTTATACGTGTCGTATACTGGGACGAGTCCGCTACCGTGTTATACGTGTCGTATACTGGGACGAGTCCGCTACCGTGTTATACGTGTCGTATACTGGGACGAGTCCGCTACCGTGTTATACGTGTCGTATACTGGGACGAGTCCGCTACCGTGTTATACGTGTCGTATACTGGGACGAGTCCGCTACCGTGTTATACGTGTCATGGTGTGCAATGTATAACTCTCAAACTATTGGTGGACACACAGTCTTGTGTCGCATGACTTGTGTCATTGAGTTACTAAGTCTAGCCGTGTTCCCTGTCAGAACTATCACTCTTCGTGTTCCCTGTCAGAACTAACACTCTCCGTGTTCCCTGTCAGAACTAGCACTCTCCGTGTTCCCAGTTAGAACTATAACTCTCCGTGTTCCCTGTCAGAACTAACACTCTCCGTGTTCCCTGTCAGAACTAGCACTCTCCGTGTTCCCTATCAGAACTATCACTCCCCGCGTTCCCTGTCAGAACTAACACTCTCCGTGTTCCATGTCAGAACTAACACTCTCCGTGTTCCCTGTCAGAACTATCACTCTCCGTGTTCCCTGTCAGAACTAACATTTTCCGAGTTCCCTGTCAGAACTATCACTCTCCGTGTTCCCTGTCAGAACTAACACTCTCCGTGTTCCCTGTCAGAACGATCACTCTCCGTGTTACCTGTCAGAACTAACACTCTCCGCGTTCCCTGTCAGAACGATCACTCTCCGTGTTCCCTGTCAGAATTATCATTCTCCGTGTTCCCTGTCAGAACTATCATTCTCCGTGTTCCCTGTCAGAACTATCACTCTCCGCGTTCCCTGTCAGAACTAACACTATCCGTGTTCCCTGTCAGAACTATCATTCTCCGTGTTCCCTGTCAGAACTATCACTCTCCGCATTCCCTGTCAGAACTAACACTATCCGTGTTCCCTGTCAGAACTATCATTCTCCGTGTTCCCTGTCAGAACTAACACTCTCCGCGTTCCCTGTCAGAACTAGCACTCTCCGTGTTCCCTATCAGAACTATCACTCCCCGCGTTCCCTGTCAGAACTAACACTCTCCGTGTTCCCTGTCAGAACTAACACTCTCCGTGTTCCCTGTCAGAACTAACATTTTCCGCGTTCCCTGTCAGAACTATCACTCTCCGTGTTCCCTGTCAGAACTAACATTTTTCGCGTTCCCTGTCAGAACTATCATTCTCCGTGTTCCCTGTCAGAACTAACACTCTCCGTGGTCCCTGTCAGAACGATCACTCTCCGTGTTACCTGTCAGAACTAACACTCTCCGCGTTCCCTGTCAGAACGATCACTCTCCGTGTTCTCTGTCAGAATTATCATTCTCCGTGTTCCCTGTCAGAACTATCATTCTCCGTGTTCCCTGTCAGAACTATCACTCTCCGCGTTCCCTGTCAGAACTAACACTATCCGTGTTCCCTGTCAGAACTATCATTCTCCGTGTTCCCTGTCAGAACTAACACTCTCCGCGTTCCCTGTCAGAACTAACACTCTCCATGTTCCCTGTCAGAACTAACATTTTCCGCGTTCCCTGTCAGAACTATCACTCTCCGTGTTCCCTGTCAGAACGATCACTCTACGTGTTACCTGTCAGAACTAACACTCTCCGCGTTCCCTGTCAGAACGATCACTCTCCGTGTTACCTGTCAGAACTAACACTCTCCGCGTTCCCTGTCAGAACGATCACTCTCCGTGTTCCCTATCAGAATTATCATTCTCCGTGTTCCCTGTCAGAACTAACATTTTCCGTGTTCCCTGTCAGAACTATCACTCTCCGTGTTCCCTGTCAGAACTAACATTTTCCGTGTTCCCTGTCAGAACTATCACTCTCCATGTTCCCTGTCAGAACTAACATTTTCCGCGTTCCCTGTCAGAACTATCACTCTCCGTGTTCCCTGTCAGAACTAACACTCTCCGTGTTCCCTGTCAGAACGATCACTCTCCGTGATACCTATCAGAATTAACACTCTCCGCGTTCCCTGTCAGAACGATCACTCTCCGTGATCCCTGTCAGAACTAACACTCTCCGCGTTCCCTGTCAGAACGATCACTCTCCGCGTTCCCTGTCAGAACTAACACTATCCGTGTTCCCTGTCAGAACTATCATTCTCCGTGTTCCCTGTCAGAACTAACACTCTCCGCGTTCCCTGTCAGAACTAACACTCTCCGTGTTCCCTGTCAGAACTAGCACTCTCCGTGTTCCCTATCAGAACTATCACTCTCCGCGTTCCCTGTCAGAACTAACACTCTCCGTGTTCCCTGTCAGAACTATCACTCTCCGCGTTCCCTGTCAGAACTAACACTATCCGTGTTCCCTGTCATAACTACCATTCTCCGTGTTCCCTGTCAGAACTATCATTCTCCATGTTCCCTGTCAGAACTAACACTCTCCGTGTTCCCTGTCAGAACTAGCACTCTCCGTGTTCCCTATCAGATCAATCACTCCCCGCGTTCCCTGTCAGAACTAACACTCTCCGTGTTCCCTGTCAGAACTATCACTCTCCGCGTTCCCTGTCAGAACTATCACTTTCCGTGTTCCCTGTCAGAACTAACACTCTCCGTGTTCCCTGTCAGAACTATCACTCTCCGTGTTACCTGTCAGAACTAACACTCTCCGTGTTCCCTGTCAGAACTAACATTCTCCGTGTTCCCTGTCAGAACTAACATTCTACGTGTTCCCTGTGAGAACTATCATTCTCCGTGTTCCCTGTCAGAATTACATTCTCCGTATTCCCTGTCAGAACTAACATTCTCCGTGTTCCCTGTCAGAACTAACACTCTCCGTGTTCCCTGTCAGAACTAACATTTTCCGCATTCCCTGTCAGAACTATCACTTTCCGTGTTCCCTGTCAGAACTAACACTCCCCGTGTTCCCTGTCAGAACTAACACTCTCCTTGTTCCCTGTCAGAACGATCACTCTCCGTGTTCCCTGTCAGAACTATCATTCTCCGTGTTCCCTGTCAGAACTAGCATGCTCTGTGTTCCCTGTCAGACCTATCACTCTCCGTGTTCCCTGTCAGAACTAACACTCTCCGTGTTCCCTGTCAGAACTAACATTCTCCGTGTTCCCTGTCAGCACTAACATTCTCCGTGTTCCCTGTCGGAACTATCATTCTCCGTGTTCCCTGTCAGAACTAACATTCTCCGTGTTCCCTGTCAGAACTAACATTCTCCGTGTTCCCTGTCAGAACTAACACTCTCCGTGTTCCCTGTCAGAACTAACATTTTCCGCGTTCCCTGTCAGAACTATCACTTTCCGTGTTCCCTGTCAGAACAAACACTCTCCGTGTTCCCTGTCAGAACTAACACTCTCCGTGTTCCCTGTCAGAACTAACACTCTCCGTGTTACCTGTCAGAACTAACACTCTCCGCGTTCCCTGTCAGAACGATCACTCTCCGTGTTCCCTGTCAGAACTATCTTTCTCCGTGTTCCCTGTCAGAACTATCATTCTCCGTGTTCCCTGTCAGAACTATCACTCTCCGCGTTCCCTGTCAGAACTAACACTATCCGTGTTCCCTGTCAGAACTATCATTCTCCGTGTTCCCTGTCAGAACTAGCACTCTCAGTGTTCCCTGTCAGAACTAGCACTTTCTGTGTTCCCTGTCAGAACTATCACTCTCCCCGTTCCCTGTCAGAACTATCATTCTACGTGTTCCCTGTCAGAACTATCATGCTCCGTGGTCCCTGTCAGAACTAGCACTCTCCATGTTCCCTGTCAGAAATAACACTCTCCGCGTTCCCTGTCAGAACTATCATTCTCCGTGGTCCCTGTCAGAACTAGCACCCTCCCTGTTCCCTGTCAGAACGAGCACTTTCCGTGTTCCCTGTCAGAACTATCACTCTCCGCGTTCCCTGTCAGAACTATCATTATCCGTGTTCCCTGTCAGAACTAGCACTCTCCGTGTTCCCTGTCAGAACTATCACTATCCGTGTTCCCTGTCAGAAATATCACTCTCCGTGTTCCCTGTCAGAACTAGCACTTTCCGTGTTCCCTGTCAGAACTAGCACTCTCCGTGTTCCCTGTCAGAACTAGCACTCTCCGTGTTCCCTGTCAGAACTATCACTCTCCGTTTTCCCTGTCAGAACTAGAACTCTCCGTTTTCCCTGTCAGAACTATCACTCTCCGTGTTCCCTGTCAGAACTATCACTCTCCATTTTCCCTGTCAGAACTAGCACTCTCCGTGTTCCCTGTCAGAACTATCACTCTCCGTGTTCCCTGTCAGAACTATCACTCTCCGTGTTCACTGTCAGAACTATCACTATCCGTGTTCCCTGTCAGAAATATCACTCTCCGTGTTCCCTGTCAGAACTAGCACTTTCCGTGTTCCCTGTCAGAACTAGCACTCTCCGTGTTCCCTGTCAGAACTAGCACTCTCCGTGTTCCCTGTCAGAACTATCACTCTCCGTTTTCCCTGTCAGAACTAGAACTCTCCGTTTTCCCTGTCAGAACAATCACTCTCCGTGTTCCCTGTCAGAACTATCACTCTCCATTTTCCCTGTCAGAACTAGCACTCTCCGTGTTCCCTGTCAGAACTATCACTCTCCGTGTTCACTGTCAGAACTAGAACTCTCCGTTTTCCCTGTCAGAACTATCACTCTCCGTGTTCCCTGTCAGAACTATCACTCTCCATTTTCCCTGTCAGAACTATCACTCTCCGTGTTCCCTGTCAGAACTATCACTCTCCGTGTTCACTGTTAGAAATAACACTCTCGGCGTTCTCTGTCAGAACTAACACTCTCCGTGTTCCCTGTCAGAACTATCACTCTCGGTGTTCCCTGTCAGAACTAACACTCTCCGCGTTCCCTGTCGGAACTATCGCTCTCCGTATTCCCTGTCAGAACTAACACTCTCCGCGTTCCCTGTTAGAACTAACACTCTCCGCGTTCCCTGTCAGAACTATCACTCTCTGTATTCCCTGTCAGAACTAACACTCTACGTGTTCCCTGTCAGAACTATCATTATCCGTGTTCCCTGTCAGAACTAACACTCTCCGTGTTATCTGTCAGAACTATCATGCTCCGTGTTCCCTGTCAGAACTAACACTCTCCGCGTTCCCTGTCAGAACGATCATTCTCCGTGTTCCCTGTCAGAACTAACACTCTCCGCGTTCCCTGTCAGAACGATCACTCTCCGCGTTCCCTGTCAGAACTAACACTATCCGTGTTCCCTGTCAGAACTATCATTCTCCGTGTTCCCTGTCAGAACTAACACTCTCCGCGTTCCCTGTCAGAACTAACACTCTCCGTGTTCCCTGTCAGAACTAGCACTCTCCGTGTTCCCTATCAGAACTATCACTCTCCGCGTTCCCTGTCAGAACTAACACTCTCCGTGTTCCCTGTCAGAACTATCACTCTCCGCGTTCCCTGTCAGAACTAACACTATCCGTGTTCCCTGTCATAACTATCATTCTCCGTGTTCCCTGTCAGAACTATCACTCTCCGTGTTCCCTGTCAGAACTAGCACTCTCCGTGTTCCCTATCAGATCAATCACTCCCCGCGTTCCCTGTCAGAACTAACACTCTCCGTGTTCCCTGTCAGAAATATCACTCTCCGCGTTCCCTGTCAGAACTATCACTTTCCGTGTTCCCTGTCAGAACTAACACTCTCCGTGTTCCCTGTCAGAACTATCACTCTCCGTGTTACCTGTCAGAACTAACACTCTCCGTGTTCCCTGTCAGAACTAACATTCTCCGTGTTCCCTGTCAGAACTAACATTCTCCGTGTTCCCTGTCAGAACTATCATTCTCCGTGTTCCCTGTCATAATTACATTCTCCGTATTCCCTGTCAGAACTAACATTCTCCGTGTTCCCTGTCAGAACTAACACTCTCCGTGTTCCCTGTCAGAACTAACATTTTCCGCATTCCCTGTCAGAACTATCACTTTCCGTGTTCCCTGTCAGAACTAACACTCCCCGTGTTCCCTGTCAGAACTAACACTCTCCTTGTTCCCTGTCAGAACAATCACTCTCCGTGTTACCTGTCAGAACTAACACTCTCCGCGTTCCCTGTCAGAACGATCACTCTCCGTGTTCCCTGTCAGAACTATCATTCTCCGTGTTCCCTGTCAGAACTATCACTCTCCGCGTTCCCTCTCAGAACTAACACTATCCGTGTTCCCTGTCAGAACTATCATTCTCCGTGTTCCCTGTCAGAACTAGCACTCTCAGTGTTCCCTGTCAGAACTATCACTCTCCGCGTTCCCTGTCAGAACTATCATTCTCCGTGTTCCCTGTCAGAACTACCACTCTCCGCATTCCCTCTCAGAACTAACACTATCCGTGTTCCCTGTCAGAACTATCATTCTCCGTGTTCCCTGTCAGAACTAGCACTCTCCGTGTTCCCTGTCAGAACTATCAATCTCCGCGTTACCTGTCAGAACTATCATTCTCCGTGTTCCCTGTCAGAACTATCATGCTCTGTGTTCCTTGTCAGACCTATCACTCTCCGTGTTCCCTGTCAGAACTAACACTCTCCGTGTTCCCTGTCAGAACTAACATTCTCCGTGTTCCCTGTCAGCACTAACATTCTCCGTGTTCCCTGTCGGAACTATCATTCTCCGTGTTCCCTGTCAGAACTAACATTCTCCGTGTTCCCTGTCAGAACTAACATTCTCCGTGTTCCCTGTCAGAACTAACACTCTCCGTGTTCCCTGTCAGAACTAACATTTTCCGCGTTCCCTGTCAGAACTATCACTTTCCGTGTTCCCTGTCAGAACAAACACTCTCCGTGTTCCCTGTCAGAACTAACACTCTCCGTGTTCCCTGTCAGAACTAACACTCTCCGTGTTACCTGTCAGAACTAACACTCTCCGCGTTCCCTGTCAGAACGATCACTCTCCGTGTTCCCTGTCAGAACTATCATTCTCCGTGTTCCCTGTCAGAACTATCATTCTCCGCGTTCCCTGTCAGAACTAACACTATCCGTGTTCCCTGTCAGAACTATCATTCTCCGTGTTCCCTGTCAGAACTAACACTCTCCGCGTTCCCTGTCAGAACTAACACTCTCCGTGTTCCCTGTCAGAACTAGCACTCTCCGTGTTCCCTATCAGAACTATCACTCTCCGCGTTCCCTGTCAGAACTAACACTCTCCGTGTTCCCTGTCAGAACTATCACTCTCCGCGTTCCCTGTCAGAACTAACACTATCCGTGTTCCCTGTCATAACTATCATTCTCCGTGTTCCCTGTCAGAACTATCATTCTCCATGTTCCCTGTCAGAACTAACACTCTCCGTGTTCCCTGTCAGAACTAGCACTCTCCGTGTTCCCTATCAGATCAATCACTCCCCGCGTTCCCTGTCAGAACTAACACTCTCCGTGTTCCCTGTCAGAAATATCACTCTCCGCGTTCCCTGTCAGAACTATCACTTTCCGTGTTCCCTGTCAGAACTAACACTCTCCGTGTTCCCTGTCAGAACTATCACTCTCCGCGTTCCCTGTCAGAACTAACACTATCCGTGTTCCCTGTCAGAACTATCATTCTCCGTGTTCCCTGTCAGAACTAACACTCTCCGCGTTCCCTGTCAGAACTAACACTCTCCGTGTTCCCTGTCAGAACTAGCATCTCCGTGTTCCCTATCAGAACTATCACTCTCCGCGTTCCCTGTCAGAACTAACACTCTCCGTGTTCCCTGTCAGAACTATCACTCTCCGCGTTCCCTGTCAGAACTAACACTATCCGTGTTCCCTGTCATAACTATCATTCTCCGTGTTCCCTGTCAGAACTATCACTCTCCGTGTTCCCTGTCAGAACTAGCACTCTCCGTGTTCCCTATCAGATCAATCACTCCCCGCGTTCCCTGTCAGAACTAACACTCTCCGTGTTCCCTGTCAGAAATATCACTCTCCGCGTTCCCTGTCAGAACTATCACTTTCCGTGTTCCCTGTCAGAACTAACACTCTCCGTGTTCCCTGTCAGAACTATCACTCTCCGTGTTACCTGTCAGAACTAACACTCTCCGTGTTCCCTGTCAGAACTAACATTCTCCGTGTTCCCTGTCAGAACTAACATTCTCCGTGTTCCCTGTCAGAACTATCATTCTCCGTGTTCCCTGTCATAATTACATTCTCCGTATTCCCTGTCAGAACTAACATTCTCCGTGTTCCCTGTCAGAACTAACACTCTCCGTGTTCCCTGTCAGAACTAACATTTTCCGCATTCCCTGTCAGAACTATCACTTTCCGTGTTCCCTGTCAGAACTAACACTCCCCGTGTTCCCTGTCAGAACTAACACTCTCCTTGTTCCCTGTCAGAACGATCACTCTCCGTGTTACCTGTCAGAACTAACACTCTCCGCGTTCCCTGTCAGAACGATCACTCTCCGTGTTCCCTGTCAGAACTATCATTCTCCGTGTTCCCTGTCAGAACTATCACTCTCCGCGTTCCCTCTCAGAACTAACACTATCCGTGTTCCCTGTCAGAACTATCATTCTCCGTGTTCCCTGTCAGAACTAGCACTCTCAGTGTTCCCTGTCAGAACTATCACTCTCCGCGTTCCCTGTCAGAACTATCATTCTCCGTGTTCCCTGTCAGAACTACCACTCTCCGCATTCCCTCTCAGAACTAACACTATCCGTGTTCCCTGTCAGAACTATCATTCTCCGTGTTCCCTGTCAGAACTAGCACTCTCCGTGTTCCCTGTCAGAACTATCAATCTCCGCGTTACCTGTCAGAACTATCATTCTCCGTGTTCCCTGTCAGAACTATCATGCTCTGTGTTCCTTGTCAGACCTATCACTCTCCGTGTTCCCTGTCAGAACTAACACTCTCCGTGTTCCCTGTCAGAACTAACATTCTCCGTGTTCCCTGTCAGCACTAACATTCTCCGTGTTCCCTGTCGGAACTATCATTCTCCGTGTTCCCTGTCAGAACTAACATTCTCCGTGTTCCCTGTCAGAACGAACATTCTCCGTGTTCCCTGTCAGAACTAACACTCTCCGTGTTCCCTGTCAGAACTAACATTTTCCGCGTTCCCTGTCAGAACTATCACTTTCCGTGTTCCCTGTCAGAACAAACACTCTCCGTGTTCCCTGTCAGAACTAACACTCTCCGTGTTCCCTGTCAGAACTAACACTCTCCGTGTTACCTGTCAGAACTAACACTCTCCGCGTTCCCTGTCAGAACGATCACTCTCCGTGTTCCCTGTCAGAACTATCATTCTCCGTGTTCCCTGTCAGAACTATCATTCTCCGCGTTCCCTGTCAGAACTAACACTATCCGTGTTCCCTGTCAGAACTATCATTCTCCGTGTTCCCTGTCAGAACTAACACTCTCCGCGTTCCCTGTCAGAACTAACACTCTCCGTGTTCCCTGTCAGAACTAGCACTCTCCGTGTTCCCTATCAGAACTATCACTCTCCGCGTTCCCTGTCAGAACTAACACTCTCCGTGTTCCCTGTCAGAACTATCACTCTCCGCGTTCCCTGTCAGAACTAACACTATCCGTGTTCCCTGTCATAACTATCATTCTCCGTGTTCCCTGTCAGAACTATCATTCTCCATGTTCCCTGTCAGAACTAACACTCTCCGTGTTCCCTGTCAGAACTAGCACTCTCCGTGTTCCCTATCAGATCAATCACTCCCCGCGTTCCCTGTCAGAACTAACACTCTCCGTGTTCCCTGTCAGAAATATCACTCTCCGCGTTCCCTGTCAGAACTATCACTTTCCGTGTTCCCTGTCAGAACTAACACTCTCCGTGTTCCCTGTCAGAACTATCACTCTCCGTGTTACCTGTCAGAACTAACACTCTCCGTGTTCCCTGTCAGAACTAACATTCTCCGTGTTCCCTGTCAGAACTAACATTCTCCGTGTTCCCTGTCAGAACTATCATTCTCCGTGTTCCCTGTCATAATTACATTCTCCGTATTCCCTGTCAGAACTAACATTCTCCGTGTTCCCTGTCAGAACTAACACTCTCCGTGTTCCCTGTCAGAACTAACATTTTCCGCATTCCCTGTCAGAACTATCACTTTCCGTGTTCCCTGTCAGAACTAACACTCCCCGTGTTCCCTGTCAGAACTAACACTCTCCTTGTTCCCTGTCAGAACGATCACTCTCCGTGTTACCTGTCAGAACTAACACTCTCCGCGTTCCCTGTCAGAACGATCACTCTCCGTGTTCCCTGTCAGAACTATCATTCTCCGTGTTCCCTGTCAGAACTATCACTCTCCGCGTTCCCTCTCAGAACTAACACTATCCGTGTTCCCTGTCAGAACTATCATTCTCCGTGTTCCCTGTCAGAACTAGCACTCTCAGTGTTCCCTGTCAGAACTATCACTCTCCGCGTTCCCTGTCAGAACTATCATTCTCCGTGTTCCCTGTCAGAACTACCACTCTCCGCATTCCCTCTCAGAACTAACACTATCCGTGTTCCCTGTCAGAACTATCATTCTCCGTGTTCCCTGTCAGAACTAGCACTCTCCGTGTTCCCTGTCAGAACTATCAATCTCCGCGTTACCTGTCAGAACTATCATTCTCCGTGTTCCCTGTCAGAACTATCATGCTCTGTGTTCCTTGTCAGACCTATCACTCTCCGTGTTCCCTGTCAGAACTAACACTCTCCGTGTTCCCTGTCAGAACTAACATTCTCCGTGTTCCCTGTCAGCACTAACATTCTCCGTGTTCCCTGTCGGAACTATCATTCTCCGTGTTCCCTGTCAGAACTAACATTCTCCGTGTTCCCTGTCAGAACTAACATTCTCCGTGTTCCCTGTCAGAACTAACACTCTCCGTGTTCCCTGTCAGAACTAACATTTTCCGCGTTCCCTGTCAGAACTATCACTTTCCGTGTTCCCTGTCAGAACTAACACTCTCCGTGTTCCCTGTCAGAACTAACACTCTCCGTGTTACCTGTCAGAACTAACACTCTCCGCGTTCCCTGTCAGAACGATCACTCTCCGTGTTCCCTGTCAGAACTATCATTCTCCGTGTTCCCTGTCAGAACTATCATTCTCCGTGTTCCCTGTCAGAACTATCACTCTCCGTGTTCCCTGTCAGAACTAACACTATCCGTGTTCCCTGTCAGAACTATCACTCTCCGTGTTCCCTGTCAGAACTAGCACTCTCCGTGTTCCCTGTCAGAACTAGCACTTTCCGTGTTCCCTGTCAGAACTATCATTCTCCGTGTTCCCTGTCAGAACTAGCACTCTCCGTGTTCCCTGTCAGAACTAGCACTTTCCGTGTTCCCTGTCAGAACTATCACTCCCGCGTTCCCTGTCAGAACTATCACTATCCGTGTTCCCTGTCAGAACTATCACTCTCCGTGTTCCCTGTCAGAACTATCACTATCCGTGTTCCCTGTCAGAACTATCACTCTCCGTGTTCCCTGTCAGAACTAGCACTCTCCGTGTTCCCTGTCAGAACTAGCACTCTCCGTGTTCCCTGTCAGAACTAGCACTCTCCGTGTTCCCTGTCAGAACTATCACTCTCCGTTTTCCCTGTCAGAACTAGAACTCTCCGTTTTCCCTGTCAGAACTATCACTCTCCGTGTTCCCTGTCAGAACTATCACTCTCCATTTTCCCTGTCAGAACTAGCACTCTCCGTGTTCCCTGTCAGAACTATCACTCTCCGTGTTCCCTGTCAGAACTATCGCTCTCCGTGTTCACTGTCAGAACTATCACTATCCGTGTTCCCTGTCAGAAATATCACTCTCCGTGTTCCCTGTCAGAACTAGCACTTTCCGTGTTCCCTGTCAGAACTAGCACTCTCCGTGTTCCCTGTCAGAACTAGCACTCTCCGTGTTCCCTGTCAGAACTATCACTCTCCGTTTTCCCTGTCAGAACTAGAACTCTCCGTTTTCCCTGTCAGAACTATCACTCTCCGTGTTCCCTGTCAGAACTATCACTCTCCATTTTCCCTGTCAGAACTAGCACTCTCCGTGTTCCCTGTCAGAACTATCACTCTCCGTGTTCACTGTCAGAACTAACACTATCCGTGTTCCCTGTCAGAACTAACACTCTCCGCGTTCCCTGTCATAACTAACACTCTCCGCGTTCCCTATTAGAACCAACACTCTCAGCGTTCCCTGGTAGAACTAACACTCTCCGCGTTCCCTGTTAGAACTAACACTATCCGTGTTCCCTGTCAGAACAAAAACTATCCGCGTTCCCTGTTAGAACCAACACTCTCCGTGTTCCCTGTCAGAACTAACACTCTCCGTGTTACCTGTTAAAACTATCACTCTCCGTGTTCCCTATCAAAACAATCACTCTCCGTGTTCCCTGTCAGAACTATCACTCTCCGTGTTCCCGGTTAGAACTAACACTCTCCGTGTTCCCTGTCAGAACTAACACTCTCCCTGTTCACTGTCAGAACTATCACTCTCCGTGTTCCCTGTCAGAACTATCACTCTCAGCGTTCCCTGTCAGAACTATCACGCTCCGTGTTTCCTGTCAGATCTAACACTCTCCGCGTTCCCTGTCAGAAATAACACTCTCCGTGTTCCCTGTCAAAACTAACACCCTCCGTGTTCCCTGTCAGAACTATCACTATCGGTGTTCCCTGTCAGAACTAACACTATCCGCGTTCCATGTTAGAACTAACACTCTCCGCGCTCCCTGTCAGAACTATCGCTATCCGTGTTCCCTGTCAGAACTAACACTATCCGTGTTCCCTGTCAGAACTAAAACTCTCCGCGTTCCCTGTTAGAACTAACACTCTCCGCGTTCCCTGTCAGAACTATCACTCTCCGTGTTCCCTGTCAGAACTAACACTCTCCGTGTTCCCTGTCAGAACTAACACTCTCCGTGTTCCCTCTCAGAACTATCATGCTCCGTGTTCCCTGTCAGAACTAACACTCTCTCAGTGTTCCCTGTCAGAACTATCATTCTCCGTGTTCCCTGTCAGAACTAACACTCTCCGTGTTCCCTGTCAGAACTAACACTCTCCGTGTTCCCTGTCAGAACTAACACTCTCCCTGTTCCCCTGTCAGAACTATCACTCTCCGTGTTCCCTGTCAGAACTATCACTCTCCGCGTTCCCTGTTAGAACTAACACTCTCCGCGTTCCCTGTCAGAACTATCACTCTCCGTGTTCCCTGTCAGAACTAACACTCTCCGTGTTCCCTGTCTGAACTAAAACTCTCCGCGTTCCCTGTTAGAACTAACACTCTCCGCGTTCCCTGTCAGAACTATCACTCTCCGTGTTCCCTGTCAGAACTATCACTCTCCGTGTTCCCTGTCAGAACTATCACTCTCCGTGTTCCCGGTTAGAACTAACACTCTCCGTGTTCCCTGTTAGAACTAACACTCTCCCTGTTCCCTGTCAGAACTATCACTCTCCGTGTTCCCTGTCAGAACTATCACTCTCCGCGTTCCCTGTCAGAACTAACACGCTCCGCGTTCCCTGTCAGAACTATCTCTCTCCGTGTTCCCTGTCAGAACTAAAACTCTCCGTGTTCCCTGTCAGAACTATCACTCCTCGTGTTCCCTGTCAGAACTATCACTCTCCGTGTTCCCTGTCAGAACTAACACTATCCGTGTTCCCTGTCAGAAATAACATTCTCCGCATTCCCTGTCAGAACTAACACTCTCCGTGTTCCCTGTCAGAACTATCACTTTCCGTGTTCCCTGTCAGAACTAACACTCTCCGTGTTCCCTGTCAGAACTAACACTTTCTGTGTTCCCTGTGAGAACTATCACTCTCCGTGTTCCCTGTGAGAACTAACACTTTCCGTGTTCCCTGTGAGAACTATCACTCTCCGTGTTCCCTGTCAGAACTAAAACTCTTCGTGTTCCCTGTCAGAACTAACACTTTCCGTGTTCCCTGTCAGAACTAGCAATTTCCGTGTTCCCTGTCAGAACTATCATTCTCCGTGTTCCCTGTCAGAACTAGCACTCTAAGTGTTCCCTGTCAGAACTAGCACTCTAAGTGTTCCCTGTCAGAACTATCACTCTCCGTGTTCCCTGTCAGAACTAGCACTATCTGTGTTCCCTGTCAGAACTAACATTATCCGTGTTCACTGTCAGAACTAGCACTCTCCGTGTTCCCTGTCAGCACTATCACTCTCCGTTTTCCCTGTCAGAACTAGAACTCTCCGTTTTCCCTGTCAGAACTATCACTCTCCGTGTTCCCTGTCAGAACTATCACTCTCCATTTTCCCTGTCAGAACTAGCACTCTCCGTGTTCCCTGTCAGAACTATCACTCTCCGTGTTCCCTGTCAGAACTATCACTCTCCGTGTTCACTGTCAGAACTATCACTCTCCGTGTTCCCTGTCAGAAATATCACTCTCCGTGTTCCCTGTCAGAGCTAGCACTTTCCGTGTTCCCTGTCAGAACTAGCACTCTCCGTGTTCCCTGTCAGAACTAGCACTCTCCGTGTTCCCTGTCAGAACTATCACTCTCCGTTTTCCCTGTCAGAACTAGAACTCTCCGTTTTCCCTGTCAGAACAATCACTCTCCGTGTTCCCTGTCAGAACTATCACTCTCCATTTTCCCTGTCAGAACTAGCACTCTCCGTGTTCCCTGTCAGAACTATCACTCTCCGTGTTCACTGTCAGAACTAGAACTCTCCGTTTTCCCTGTCAGAACTATCACTCTCCGTGTTCCCTGTCAGAACTATCACTCTCCATTTTCCCTGTCAGAACTATCACTCTCCGTGTTCCCTGTCAGAACTATCACTCTCCGTGTTCACTGTTAGAAATAACACTCTCGGCGTTCTCTGTCAGAACTAACACTCTCCGTGTTCCCTGTCAGAACTATCACTCTCGGTGTTCCCTGTCAGAACTAACACTCTCCGCGTTCCCTGTCGGAACTATCGCTCTCCGTGTTCCCTGTCAGAACTAACACTCTCTGCGTTCCCTGTTAGAACTAACACTCTCCGCGTTCCCTGTCAGAACTATCACTCTCTGTATTCCCTGTCAGAACTAACACTCTACGTGTTCCCTGTCAGAACTATCATTATCCGTGTTCCCTGTCAGAACTAACACTCTCCGTGTTATCTGTCAGAACTATCATGCTCCGTGTTCCCTGTCAGAACTAACACTCTCCGCGTTCCCTGTCAGAACGATCACTCTCCGTGTTCCCTGTCAGAACTAACACTCTCCGCGTTCCCTGTCAGAACGATCACTCTCCGCGTTCCCTGTCAGAACTAACACTATCCGTGTTCCCTGTCAGAACTATCACTCTCCGTGTTCCCTGTCAGAACTAACACTCTCCGCGTTCCCTGTCAGAACTAACACTCTCCGTGTTCCCTGTCAGAACTATCACTCTCCGTGTTCCCTGTCAGAACTAACACTCTCCGTGTTCCCTGTCAGAACTATCACTCTCCGCGTTCCCTGTCAGAACTAACACTATCCGTGTTCCCTGTCAGAACTATCATTCTCCGTGTTCCCTGTCAGAACTATCACTCTCCGTGTTCCCTGTCAGAACTAGCACTCTCTGTGTTCCCTATCAGATCAATCACTCCCCGCCCCCAAACACACCCCGTTCCCTGTCAGAACTATCACTCTCCGTGTTCCCTGTCAGAACTAACACTCTCCGTGTTCCCTGTCAGAACTATCACTCCCGTTCCCTGTCAGAACACACTCTCCGTGTTCCCTGTCAGAACTACACTCTCCGTGTTCCCTGTCAGAACTAACACTCTCCGTGTTCCCTGTCAGAACTATCACTCTCCGTGTTCCCTGTCAGAACTACACTCCGTGTCCCTGTCAGAACTAGCACTTCCGTGTTCCTGTCAGAACTACACTCTCCGTGTTCCCTGTCAGAACTAACACTCTCCGTGTTCCCTGTCAGAACTATCACTCTCCGTTTTCCCTGTCAGAACTAACTCTCCGTTCCCTGTCAGAACTAACACTCTCCGTGTTCCCTGTCAGAACTATCACTCTCCGTTTTCCCTGTCAGAACTAGCACTCTCCGTGTTCCCTGTCAGAACTATCACTCTCCGTGTTCCCTGTCAGAACTATCACTCTCCGTGTTCCCTGTCAGAACTATCACTCTCCGTGTTCCCTGTCAGAACTATCACTCTCCGTGTTCCCTGTCAGAACTATCACACTTCCGTGTTCCCTGTCAGAACTAGCACTCTCCGTGTTCCCTGTCAGAACTAGCACTCTCCGTGTTCCCTGTCAGAACTATCACTCTCCGTTTTCCCTGTCAGAACTAGCACTCTCCGTGTTCCCTGTCAGAACTATCACTCTCCGTGTTCCCTGTCAGAACTATCACTCTCCGTTTTCCCTGTCAGAACTATCACTCTCCGTGTTCCCTGTCAGAACTATCACTCCGTGTTCCCTGTCAGAACTAACTCTCCGTGTTCCCTGTCAGAACTATCACTCTCCGTGTTCCCTGTCAGAACTATCACTCTCCGTGTTCCCTGTCAGAACTATCACTCTCCGTGTTCCCTGTCAGAACTATCACTCTCCGTGTTCCCTGTCAGAACTAACACTCTCCGCGTTCCCTGTCAGAACTAACACTCTCCGTGTTCCCTGTCAGAACTAACACTCTCCGCGTTCCCTGTCAGAACTAACACTCTCCGTGTTCCCTGTCAGAACTATCACTCTCCGTGTTCCCTGTCAGAACTAACACTCTCCGCGTTCCCTGTCAGAACTATCGCTCTCCGTGTTCCCTGTCAGAACTAACACTCTCCGCGTTCCCTGTCAGAACTAACACTCTCCGCGTTCCCTGTCAGAACTATCACTCTCCGTGTTCCCTGTCAGAACTAACACTCTCCGTGTTCCCTGTCAGAACTATCATTATCCGTGTTCCCTGTCAGAACTAACACTCTCCATGTTATCTGTCAGAACTATCATGCTCCGTGTTCCCTGTCAGAACTAACACTCTCCGTGTTCCCTGTCAGAACTAACATTTTCCGCGTTCCCTGTCAGAACTATCACTTTCCGTGTTCCCTGTCAGAACAAACACTCTCCGTGTTCCCTGTCAGAACTAACACTCTCCGTGTTCCCTGTCAGAACTAACACTCTCCGTGTTACCTGTCAGAACTAACACTCTCCGCGTTCCCTGTCAGAACGATCACTCTCCGTGTTCCCTGTCAGAACTATCATTCTCCGTGTTCCCTGTCAGAACTATCATTCTCCGCGTTCCCTGTCAGAACTAACACTATCCGTGTTCCCTGTCAGAACTATCATTCTCCGTGTTCCCTGTCAGAACTAACACTCTCCGCGTTCCCTGTCAGAACTAACACTCTCCGTGTTCCCTGTCAGAACTAGCACTCTCCGTGTTCCCTATCAGAACTATCACTCTCCGCGTTCCCTGTCAGAACTAACACTCTCCGTGTTCCCTGTCAGAACTATCACTCTCCGCGTTCCCTGTCAGAACTAACACTATCCGTGTTCCCTGTCATAACTATCATTCTCCGTGTTCCCTGTCAGAACTATCATTCTCCATGTTCCCTGTCAGAACTAACACTCTCCGTGTTCCCTGTCAGAACTAGCACTCTCCGTGTTCCCTATCAGATCAATCACTCCCCGCGTTCCCTGTCAGAACTAACACTCTCCGTGTTCCCTGTCAGAAATATCACTCTCCGCGTTCCCTGTCAGAACTATCACTTTCCGTGTTCCCTGTCAGAACTAACACTCTCCGTGTTCCCTGTCAGAACTATCACTCTCCGTGTTACCTGTCAGAACTAACACTCTCCGTGTTCCCTGTCAGAACTAACATTCTCCGTGTTCCCTGTCAGAACTAACATTCTCCGTGTTCCCTGTCAGAACTATCATTCTCCGTGTTCCCTGTCATAATTACATTCTCCGTATTCCCTGTCAGAACTAACATTCTCCGTGTTCCCTGTCAGAACTAACATTTTCCGCATTCCCTGTCAGAACTATCACTTTCCGTGTTCCCTGTCAGAACTAACACTCCCCGTGTTCCCTGTCAGAACTAACACTCTCCTTGTTCCCTGTCAGAACGATCACTCTCCGTGTTACCTGTCAGAACTAACACTCTCCGCGTTCCCTGTCAGAACGATCACTCTCCGTGTTCCCTGTCAGAACTATCATTCTCCGTGTTCCCTGTCAGAACTATCACTCTCCGCGTTCCCTCTCAGAACTAACACTATCCGTGTTCCCTGTCAGAACTATCATTCTCCGTGTTCCCTGTCAGAACTAGCACTCTCAGTGTTCCCTGTCAGAACTATCACTCTCCGCGTTCCCTGTCAGAACTATCATTCTCCGTGTTCCCTGTCAGAACTACCACTCTCCGCATTCCCTCTCAGAACTAACACTATCCGTGTTCCCTGTCAGAACTATCATTCTCCGTGTTCCCTGTCAGAACTAGCACTCTCCGTGTTCCCTGTCAGAACTATCAATCTCCGCGTTACCTGTCAGAACTATCATTCTCCGTGTTCCCTGTCAGAACTATCATGCTCTGTGTTCCTTGTCAGACCTATCACTCTCCGTGTTCCCTGTCAGAACTAACACTCTCCGTGTTCCCTGTCAGAACTAACATTCTCCGTGTTCCCTGTCAGCACTAACATTCTCCGTGTTCCCTGTCGGAACTATCATTCTCCGTGTTCCCTGTCAGAACTAACATTCTCCGTGTTCCCTGTCAGAACTAACATTCTCCGTGTTCCCTGTCAGAACTAACACTCTCCGTGTTCCCTGTCAGAACTAACATTTTCCGCGTTCCCTGTCAGAACTATCACTTTCCGTGTTCCCTGTCAGAACTAACACTCTCCGTGTTCCCTGTCAGAACTAACACTCTCCGTGTTACCTGTCAGAACTAACACTCTCCGCGTTCCCTGTCAGAACGATCACTCTCCGTGTTCCCTGTCAGAACTATCATTCTCCGTGTTCCCTGTCAGAACTATCATTCTCCGTGTTCCCTGTCAGAACTATCACTCTCCGCGTTCCCTGTCAGAACTAACACTATCCGTGTTCCCTGTCAGAACTATCATTCTCCGTGTTCCCTGTCAGAACTAGCACTCTCAGTGTTCCCTGTCAGAACTAGCACTTTCTGTGTTCCCTGTCAGAACTATCATTCTCCGTGGTCCCTGTCAGAACTAGCACCCTCCCTGTTCCCTGTCAGAACTAGCACTTTCCGTGTTCCCTGTCAGAACTATCACTCTCCGCGTTCCCTGTCAGAACTATCATTATCCGTGTTCCCTGTCAGAACTAGCACTCTCCGTGTTCCCTGTCAGAACTATCACTATCCGTGTTCCCTGTCAGAAATATCACTCTCCGTGTTCCCTGTCAGAACTAGCACTTTCCGTGTTTCCTGTCAGAACTAGCACTCTCCGTGTTCCCTGTCAGAACTAGCACTCTCCGTGTTCCCTGTCAGAACTATCACTCTCCGTTTTCCCTGTCAGAACTAGAACTCTCCGTTTTCCCTGTCAGAACTATCACTCTCCGTGTTCCCTGTCAGAACTATCACTCTCCATTTTCCCTGTCAGAACTAGCACTCTCCGTGTTCCCTGTCAGAACTATCACTCTCCGTGTTCCCTGTCAGAACTATCGCTCTCCGTGTTCACTGTCAGAACTATCACTATCCGTGTTCCCTGTCAGAAATATCACTCTCCGTGTTCCCTGTCAGAACTAGCACTTTCCGTGTTCCCTGTCAGAACTAGCACTCTCCGTGTTCCCTGTCAGAACTAGCACTCTCCGTGTTCCCTGTCAGAACTATCACTCTCCGTTTTCCCTGTCAGAACTAGAACTCTCCGTTTTCCCTGTCAGAACTATCACTCTCCGTGTTCCCTGTCAGAACTATCACTCTCCATTTTCCCTGTCAGAACTAGCACTCTCCGTGTTCCCTGTCAGAACTATCACTCTCCGTGTTCACTGTCAGAACTAGAACTCTCCGTTTTCCCTGTCAGAACTATCACTCTCCGTGTTCCCTGTCAGAACTATCACTCTCCATTTTCCCTGTCAGAACTATCACTCTCCGTGTTCCCTGTCAGAACTATCACTCTCCGTGTTCACTGTTAGAAATAACACTCTCGGCGTTCTCTGTCAGAACTAACACTCTCCGTGTTCCCTGTCAGAACTAACACTCTCGGCGTTCTCTATCAGAACTAACACTCTCCGTGTTCCCTGTCAGAACTATCACTCTCGGTGTTCCCTGTCAGAACTAACACTCTCCGTGTTCCCTGTCAGAACTAGCACTCTCAGTGTTCCTTGTCATAACTAGCACTTTTCGTGTTCCCTGTCAGAACTAACACTCTCCGTGTTCCCTGTCAGAACTATCACTATCCGTGTTCCCTGTCAGAATTATCACTATCCGTGTTCCCTGTCAGAACTATCATGCTCCGTGTTCCCTGTCAGAACTAGCACTATCCGTGTTCCCTGTCAGAACTATCACTCTCCGTGTTCCCTGTCAGAACTATCACTCCCCGTGTTCCCTGTCAGAACTATCACTCTCCGTGTTCCCTGTCAGAACTAACACTATCCGTGTTCCCTGTCAGAACTAACATTCTCCGCCTTCCCTGTCAGAACTAACACTCTCCGTGTTCCCTGTCAGAACTATCACTTTCCGTGTTCCCTGTCAGAACTAACACTCTGGTCAGAACTAACACTTTCTGTGTTCCCTGTGAGAACTATCACTCTCCGTGTTCCCTGTGAGAACTAACACTTTCCGTGTTCCCTGTGAGAACTATCACTCTCCGTGTTCCCTGTCAGAACTAAAACTCTTCGTGTTCCCTGTCAGAACTAGCACTTTCCGTGTTCCCTGTCAGAACTAGCAATTTCCGTGTTCCCTGTCAGAACTATCATTCTCCGTGTTCCCTGTCAGAACTAGCACTCTAAGTGTTCCCTGTCAGAACTAGCACTTTCCGTGTTCCCTGTCAGAACTATCACTCTCCGTGTTCCCAGTCAGAACTAGCACTCTCCGTGTTCCCTGTCAGAACTATCACTCTCCGTGTTCACTGTCAGAACTAGCACTTTCCGTGTTCCCTGTCAGAACTAAAACTCTCCGTGTTCCCTGTCAGAACTAGCACTCTCCGTGTTCCCTGTCAGAACTAGCAATTTCCGTGTTCCCTGTCAGAACTATCACTCTCCGTGTTCCCAGTCAGAACTAGCACTATCCGTGTTCCCTGTCAGAACTAACATTATCCGTGTTCACTGTCAGAACTAGCACTTTCCGTGTTCCCTGTCAGAACTATCACTCTCCCCAAACAGTGTTCCCTGTGAGAACTATCACTCTCCGTGTTCCCTGTCAGAACTAACACTTTCCGTGTTCCCTGTGAGAACTATCACTCTCCGTGTTCCCTGTCAGAACTAAAACTCTTCGTGTTCCCTGTCAGAACTAGCACTTTCCGTGTTCCCTGTCAGAACTAGCAATTTCCGTGTTCCCTTCGAACTACAATTTCCGTGTTCCTGTCAGAACTATCATTCTCCGTGTTCCCTGTCAGAACTAACACTCTAAGTGTTCCCTGTCAGAATTAACACTCTCCGTGCCTTGTCAGAACTAGCACTTTCCGTGTTCCCTGTCAGAACTAGCACTCTCAGTGTTCCTTGTCATAACTAGCACTTTTCGTGTTCCCTGTCAGAACTAACACTCTCCGTGTTCCCTGTCAGAACTATCACTCTCGTGTTCCCTGTCAGAACTATCACTATCCGTGTTCCCTGTCAGAACTATCATGCTCCGTGTTCCCTGTCAGAACTAGCACTATCCGTGTTCCCTGTCAGAACTATCATGCTCCGTGTTCCCTGTCATAACTATCACTCTCCGTGTTCCCTGTCAGAACTAATACTCTCGGCGTTCCCTGTCAGAACTATCACTCTCGGCGTTCCCTGTCAGAACTAACACTCTCCGTGTTCCCTCTTAGAACTAACACTATCCGTGTTCCCTGTCAGAACTAACACTATCCGTGTTCCCTGTCAGAACTAACACTCTCCGCGTTCCCTGTCAGAACTAACACTCTCCGCGTTCCCTATTAGAACCAACACTCTCAGCGTTCCCTGGTAGAACTAACACTCTCCGCGTTCCCTGTTAGAACTAACACTATCCGTGTTCCCTGTCAGAACAAAAACTATCCGCGTTCCCTGTTAGAACTAGCACTCTAAGTGTTCCCTGTCAGAACTAGCTCTATCCGTGTTCCCTGTCAGAACTAGCACTCTCCGTGTTCCCTGTCAGAACTATCACTCTCCGTGTTCCCTGTCAGAACTAACACTTTTCGTGTTCCCTGTGAGAACTATCACTCTCCGTGTTCCCTGTCAGAACTAAAACTCTTCGTGTTCCCTGTCAGAACTAACACTTTCCGTGTTCCCTGTCAGAACTAGCAATTTCCGTGTTCCCTGTCAGAACTAGCAATTTCCGTGTTCCCTGTCAGAACTATCATTCTCCGTGTTCCCTGTCAGAACTAGCACTCTAAGTGTTCCCTGTCAGAACTAGCTCTATCCGTGTTCCCTGTCAGAACTAGCACTTTCCGTGTTCCCTGTCAGAACTATCACTCTCCGTGTTCCCTGTCAGAACTATCACTCCCCGTGTTCCCTGTCAGAACTATCACTCTCCGTGTTCCCTGTCAGAACTAACACTATCCGTGTTCCCTGTCAGAACTAACATTCTCCGCCTTCCCTGTCAGAACTAACACTCTCCGTGTTCCCTGTCAGAACTATCACTTTCCGTGTTCCCTGTCAGAACTAACACTCTGGTCAGAACTAACACTTTCTGTGTTCCCTGTGAGAACTATCACTCTCCGTGTTCCCTGTGAGAACTAACACTTTCCGTGTTCCCTGTGAGAACTATCACTCTCCGTGTTCCCTGTCAGAACTAAAACTCTTCGTGTTCCCTGTCAGAACTAGCACTTTCCGTGTTCCCTGTCAGAACTAGCAATTTCCGTGTTCCCTGTCAGAACTATCATTCTCCGTGTTCCCTGTCAGAACTAGCACTCTAAGTGTTCCCTGTCAGAACTAGCACTTTCCGTGTTCCCTGTCAGAACTATCACTCTCCGTGTTCCCAGTCAGAACTAGCACTCTCCGTGTTCCCTGTCAGAACTATCACTCTCCGTGTTCACTGTCAGAACTAGCACTTTCCGTGTTCCCTGTCAGAACTAAAACTCTTCGTGTTCCCTGTCAGAACTAGCACTTTCCGTGTTCCCTGTCAGAACTAGCAATTTCCGTGTTCCCTGTCAGAACTATCACTCTCCGTGTTCCCAGTCAGAACTAGCACTATCCGTGTTCCCTGTCAGAACTAACATTATCCGTGTTCACTGTCAGAACTAGCACTTTCCGTGTTCCCTGTCAGAACTATCACTCTCCGTGTTCCCTGTGAGAACTATCACTCTCCGTGTTCCCTGTCAGAACTAACACTTTCCGTGTTCCCTGTGAGAACTATCACTCTCCGTGTTCCCTGTCAGAACTAAAACTCTTCGTGTTCCCTGTCAGAACTAGCACTTTCCGTGTTCCCTGTCAGAACTAGCAATTTCCGTGTTCCCTGTCAGAACTAGCAATTTCCGTGTTCCCTGTCAGAACTATCATTCTCCGTGTTCCCTGTCAGAACTAACACTCTAAGTGTTCCCTGTCAGAATTAACACTCTCCGTGTTCCTTGTCAGAACTAGCACTTTCCGTGTTCCCTGTCAGAACTAGCACTCTCAGTGTTCCTTGTCATAACTAGCACTTTTCGTGTTCCCTGTCAGAACTAACACTCTCCGTGTTCCCTGTCAGAACTATCACTCTCAGTGTTCCCTGTCAGAACTATCACTATCCGTGTTCCCTGTCAGAACTATCATGCTCCGTGTTCCCTGTCAGAACTAGCACTATCCGTGTTCCCTGTCAGAACTATCATGCTCCGTGTTCCCTGTCATAACTATCACTCTCCGTGTTCCCTGTCAGAACTAATACTCTCGGCGTTCCCTGTCAGAACTATCACTCTCGGCGTTCCCTGTCAGAACTAACACTCTCCGTGTTCCCTCTTAGAACTAACACTATCCGTGTTCCCTGTCAGAACTAACACTATCCGTGTTCCCTGTCAGAACTAACACTCTCCGCGTTCCCTGTCAGAACTAACACTCTCCGCGTTCCCTATTAGAACCAACACTCTCAGCGTTCCCTGGTAGAACTAACACTCTCCGCGTTCCCTGTTAGAACTAACACTATCCGTGTTCCCTGTCAGAACAAAAACTATCCGCGTTCCCTGTTAGAACTAACATTCTCCGTGTTCCCTGTCAGAACTAACATTCTCCGTGTTCCCTGTTAGAACTATCACTCTCCGTGTTCCCTGTCAAAACTATCACTCTCCGTGTTCCCTATCAGAACTAACGCTCTCCGTATTCCCGGTTAGAACTAACACTCTCCGTGTTCCCTGTCAGAACTAACACTCTCCCTGTTCCCCTGTCAGAACTATCACTCTCCGTGTTCCCTGTCAGAACTATCACTCTCCGCGTTCCCTGTTAGAACTAACACTCTCCGCGTTCCCTGTCAGAACTATCACTCTCCGTGTTCCCTGTCAGAACTAACACTCTCCGTGTTCCCTGTCTGAACTAAAACTCTCCGCGTTCCCTGTTAGAACTAACACTCTCCGCGTTCCCTGTCAGAACTATCACTCTCCGTGTTCCCTGTCAGAACTATCACTCTCCGTGTTCCCTGTCAGAACTATCACTCTCCGTGTTCCCGGTTAGAACTAACACTCTCCGTGTTCCCTGTCAGAACTATCACTCTCCCTGTTCCCTGTCAGAACTATCACTCTCCGTGTTCCCTGTCAGAACTATCACTATCCGCGTTCCCTGTCAGAACTAACACTCTCCGCGTTCCCTGTCAGAACTATCTCTCTCGTGTTCCCTGTCAGCACTAAAACTCTCCGTGTTCCCTGTCAGAACTATCACTCCCCGTGTTCCCTGTCAGAACTATCACTCTCCGTGTTCCCTGTCAGAACTAACACTCTCCATGTTCCCTATCAGAAATATCATTCTCCGTGTTCCCTGTCAGAACTAACAATCTCCGTGTTCCCTGTCAGAACTAACACTCTCCGTATTGCTTGTCAGAACTAGCACTTTCCGTGTTCCCTGTCAGAACTAGCACTCTCAGTGTTCCTTGTCAGAACTAGCACTTTTCGTGTTCCCTGTCAGAACTAACACTCTCCGTGTTCCCTGTCAGAACTATCACTCTCCGTGTTCCCTGTCAGAACTAACACTATCCGTGTTCCCTGTCAGAACTATCACTATCCGTGTTCCCTGTCAGAACTAACATTATCCGTGTTCCCAGTCAGATCTAACACTCTCCGCGTTCCGTGTCAGAACTAACACTCTCCGCGTTCCCTGTCAGAACTAACACTCTCCGTGTTCCCTGTCAGAACTATCATGCTCCGTGTTCCCTGTCAGAACTAACACTCTCCGCGTTACTTGTCAGAACGATCACTCTCCGTGTTCCCTGTCAGAACTATCATTCTACATGGTCCCTGTCAGAACTATCATTCTCCGTGTTCCCTGTCAGAACTATCACTCTCCGCGTTCGCTCTCAGAACTAACACTATCCGTGTTCACTGTCAGAACTATCATTCTCCGCGTTCCCTGTCAGAACTAGCACTCTCCGTGTTCCCTGTCAGAACTAACACTCTCCGTGTTCCCTATCAGAACTAGCACCCTCCGTATTCCCTATCAGAACTATCACTCCCCGCGTTCCCTGTCAGAACTAACACTCTCCGTGTTCCCTGTCAGAACTAACACTCTCCGGGTTCCCTGTCAGAACTATCACTCTCCGTGTTCCCTGTCAGAACTAACATTTTCCGCGTTCCCTGTCAGAACTATCACTCTCCGTGTTCCCTGTCAGAACTAACATTTTCCGCGTTCCCTGTCAGACCTAACACTCTCCGTGTTCCCTGTCAGAACGATCACTCTCCGTGTTACCTGTCAGAAATAACACTCTCCGCGTTCCCTGTCAGAACTAACACTATCCGTGTTCCCTGTCAGAACTATCATTCTCCGTGTTCCCTGTCAGAACTAACACGCTCCGCGTTCCCTGTCAGAAATAACACTCTCCGTGTTCCCTGTCAGAACTAGCACTCTCCGTGTTCCCTATCAGAACTATCACTCCCCGCGTTCCCTGTCAGAACTAACACTCTCCGTGTTCCCTGTCAGAACTATCACTCTCCGCGTTCCCTGTCAGAACTAACACTATCCGTGTTCCCTGTCAGAACTATCATTCTCCGTGATCCCTGTCAGAACTATCATTATCCGTGTTCCCTGTCAGAACTAACACTCTCCGTGTTCCCTGTCAGAACTAGCACTCTCAGTGTTCCCTATCAGATCTATCACTCCCCGAGTTCCCTGTCAGAACTAACACTCTACATGTTCCCTGTCAGAACTATCACTCTCCGCGTTCCCTGTCAGAACTATCACTTTCTGTGTTCCCTCTCAGAACTAACACTCTCCGTGTTCCCTGTCAGAACTATCACTCTCCGTGTTACCTGTCAGAACTAACACTCTCCGTGTTACCTGTCAGAACTAACATTCTCCGTGTTCCCTGTCAGAACTAACATTCTCCGTGTTCCCTGTCAGAACTATCATTCTCCGTGTTCCCTGTCAGAACTAACATTCTCCGTGTTCCCTGTCAGAACTAACATTATCCGTGTTCCCTGTGAGAACTAACACTCTCCGTGTTCCCTGTCAGAACTAACATTTTCCGCATTCCCTGTCAGAACTATCACTTTCCGTGTTCCCTGTCAGAACTAACACTCCCCGTGTTCCCTGTCAGAACTAACACTCTCCTTGTTCCCTGTCAGAACGATCACTCTCCGTTTTACCTGTCAGAACTAACACTCTCCGCGTTCCCTGTCAGAACGATCACTCTCCGTGTTCCCTGTCAGAACTATCATTCTCCGTGTTCCCTGTCAGAACTATCATTCTCTGTGTTCCCTGTCAGAACTAGCACTCACCGTGTTCCCTGTCAGAACTATCACTCTCCGCGTTCCCTGTCAGAACTATCATTCTCCGTGTTCTCTGTCAGAACTATCATTCTCCGTGTTCCCTGTCAGAACTATCACTCTCCGCGTTCCCTCTCAGAACTAACACTATCCGTGTTCCCTGTCAGAACTATCATTCTCCGTGTTCCCTGTCAGAACTATCACTATCCGTGTTCCCTGTCAGAACTATCACTCTCCGCGTTCCCTGTCAGAACTATCATTCTCCGTGTTCCCTCTCAGAACTATCATGCTCCGTGTTCCCTGTCAGAACTATCATTCTCCGTGTTCACTGTCAGAACTATCATGCTCCGTGTTCCCTGTCAGACCTATCACTCACCGTGTTCCCTGTCAGAACTAACATTCTCCGTGTTCCCTGTCAGCACTAACATTCTCCGTGTTCCCTGTCGGAACTATCATTCTCCGTGTTCCCTGTCAGAACTAACATTCTCCGTGTTCCCTGTCATAACTAACATTCTCCGTGTTCCCTGTCAGAACTAACACTCCGTGTTCCCTGTCAGAACTATCATTCTCCGTGTTCCCTGTCAGAATTACATTCTCCGTATTCCCTGTCAGAACTAACATTCTCCGTTTTCCCTGTCAGAACTAACACTCTCCGTGTTACCTGTCAGAACTAACACTCTCCGCGTTCCCTGTCAGAACGATCACTCTCCGAGTTCCCTGTCAGAACTATCATTCTCCGTGTTCCCTGTCAGAACTATCATTCTCCGTGTACCCTGTCAGAACTATCACTCTCCGCGTTCCCTGTCAGAACTAACACTCTCCGTGTTCCCTGTTAGAAATAACACTCTCGGCGTTCTCTGTCAGAACTAACACTCTCCGCGTTCCCTGTTAGAAATAACACTCTCGGCGTTCTCTGTCAGAACTAACACTATCCGTGTTCCCTGTCAGAACTAACACTCTCCGTGTTCCCTGTTGGAAATAACACTCTCGGCGTTCTCTGTCAGAACTAACACTATCCGTGTTCCCTGTCAGAACTAGCACTCTCCGTTTTCCCTGTCAGAACTATCACTCTCCGTGTTCCCTGTCAGAACTATCACTCTCCATTTTCCCTGTCAGAACTAGCACTCTCCGTGTTCCCTGTCAGAACTATCACTCTCCGTGTTCCCTATCAGAACTATTACTCTCCGTGTTCCCTGTTAGAAATAACACTCTCGACGTTCTCTGTCAGAACTAACCTCTCCGTGTTCCCTGTTAGAAATAACACTCTCGGCGTTCTCTGTCAGAACTAACACTCTCCGCGTTCCCTGTTAGAAATAACACTCTCGGCGTTCTCTGTCAGAACTAACACTATCCGTGTTCCCTGTCAGAACTAACACTCTCCGTGTTCCCTGTCAGAACTAACACTCTCCGTGTTCCCTGTCAGAACTAACACTCTCCGCGTTCCCTGTCAGAACTAACACTATCCGTGTTCCCTGTCAGAACTATCACTCTGCTCCCTGTCAGAACTAACACTCTCCGCGTTCCCTGTCAGAACTAACACCCTCCGCGTTCCCTGTCAGAACTAACACTCTCCGCGTTCCCTGTCAGAACTAACACTCTCCGCGTTCCCTGTCAGAACTAACACTCTTCGCGTTCCCTGTCAGAACTAACACCCTCCGCGTTCCCTGTCAGAACTAACACTCTTCGCGTTCCCTGTCAGAACTAACACTCTCCGTGTTCCCTGTCAGAACTATCACTCTCCGTGTTCCCTGTCAGAACTAACACTCTCCGCGTTCCCTGTCAGAACTAACACTCTCCGTGTTCCCTGTCAGAACTAACACTCTCCGTGTTCCCTGTCAGAACTAACACTCTCCGTGTTCCCTGTCAGAACTAACACTCTCCGCGTTCCCTGTCAGAACTATCACTCTCCGTGTTCCCTGTCAGAACTAACACTCTCCGTGTTCCCTGTCAGAACTATCATTATCCGTGTTCCCTGTCAGAACTAACACTCTCCGTGTTCCCTGTCAGAACTATCATCTCCGTGTTCCCTGTCAGAACTAACACTCTCCTGTTCCCTTCAGAACTACATCTCCGTGTTCCCTGTCAGAACTAACACTCTCCGTGTTCCCTGTCAGAACTAACACTCTCCGTGTTCCTTGTCAGAACTAGCACTTTCCGTGTTCCCTGTCAGAACTAGCACTCTCAGTGTTCCTTGTCAGAACTAGCACTTTTCGTGTTCCCTGTCAGAACTAACACTCTCCGTGTTCCCTGTCAGAACTATCACTCTCCGTGTTCCCTGTCAGAACTATCACTATCCGTGTTCCCTGTCAGAACTATCATGCTCCGTGTTCCCTGTCAGAACTAGCACTATCCGTGTTCCCTGTCAGAACTATCACTCTCCGTGATCCCTGTCAGAACTATCATGCTCCGTGTTCCCTGTCAGAACTATCACTCTCCGCGTTCCCTGTCAGAACTAATACTATCGGCGTTCCCTGTCAGAACTATCACTCTCGGCGTTCCCTGTCAGAACTAACACTCTCCATGTTCCCTCTTAGAACTAACACTATCCGTGTTCCCTGTCAGAACTAACACTATCCGTGTTCCCTGTCAGAACTAACACTCTCCGCGTTCCCTGTCAGAACTAACCTATCCGTGTTCCCTGTTAGAAATAACAATCTCGGCGTTCTCTGTCAGAACTAACACTCTCCGCGTTCCCTGTTAGAAATAACACTCTCGGCGTTCTCTGTCAGAACTAACACTATCCGTGTTCCCTGTCAGAACTAAAACTCTCCGTGTTCCGTGTCAGAACTAACACTCTCCGTGTTCCCTGTTAGAAATAACACTCTCGGCATTCTCTGTCAGAACTAACACTATCCGTGATCCCTGTCAGAACTATTACTCTGTTCCCTGTCAGAACTAACACTCTCGGCGTTCTCTGTCAGAACTAACACCCTCCTCGTTCCCTGTCAGAACTAACACTCTCCGCGTTCCCTGTCAGAACTAACACTCTCCGCGTTCCCTGTCAGAACTAACACCCTCCGCGTTCCCTGTCAGAACTAACACTCTTCGCGTTCCCTGTCAGAACTAACACCTTCCGCGTTCCCTGTCAGAACTAAAAGTCTTAGCGTTCCCTGTCAGAACTAACACCCTCCGCATTCCCTGTCAGAACTAACACTCTCGGCGTTCCCTGTCAGAACTAACACCCTCCGTGTTCCCTGTCAGAACTAACACTCTCCGCGTTCCCTGTCAGAACTAACACTCTCCGCGTTCCCTGTCAGAACTAACACTCTCCGCGTTCCCTGTCAGAACTAACACTCTCCGTGTTCCCTGTCAGAACTATCACTCTCCGTGTTCCCTGTCAGAACTAACACTCTCCGCGTTCCCTGTCGAACTACTCTCCGTGTTCCCTGTCAGAACTAACACTATCCGTGTTCCCTGTCAGAACTAACACTCTCCGTGTTCCCTGTTAGAACTAACACTCTCCGTGTTCCCTGTCAGAACTATCACTCTCCGTGTTCCCTGTCAGAACTAACACTCTCCGTGTTCCCTGTCAGAACTATCACTCTCCGTGTTCCCTGTCAGAACTAACACTCTCCGTGTTCCCTGTCAGAACTATCATTCTCCGTGTTCCCTGTCAGAACTAACACTCTCCGTGTTCCCTGTCAGAAATACACTCTCCGTGTTCCCTGTCAGAACTAACACTCTCCGTGTTCCTGTCAGAACTACACTCCGTGTTCCCTGTCAGAACTATCACTCTCAGTGTTCCCTGTCAGAACTATCACTCTCCGTGTTCCCTGTCAGAACTAACACTCTCCGTGTTCCCTGTCAGAACTAACACTCTCCGTGTTCCCTGTCAGAACTATCACTCTCCGTGTTCCCTGTCAGAACTATCACTCTCCGTGTTCCCTGTCAGAACTAACACTCTCCGTGTTCCCTGTCAGAACTATCACTCTCCCCAAACACACCCCCCAAACACGTGTTCCCTGTCAGAACTAACACTATCCGTGTTCCCTGCCAGAACTAACATCTCCGCGTTCCCTGTCAGAACTAACACTCCGCGTTCCCTGTCAGAACAAACACTCTCAGCGTTCCCTGTCAGAACTAACACTCTCCGCGTTCCTGTCAGAACTACATCTCCGTTCCCTGTCAGAACTAACACTCTCCGTGTTCCCTGTCAGAACAAAAACTCTCCGCGTTCCCTGTCAGAACTAACACTCTCCGTGTTCCCTGTCAGAACTAACACTCTCCGTGTTCCCTGTCAGAACTATCACTCTCCGTGTTCCCTGTCAGAACTATCACTCTCCGTGTTCCCTGTCAGAACTAACACTCTCCGTGTTCCCTGTCAGAACTAACACTCTCCGTGTTCCCTGTCAGAACTAAACTCTCCGCGTTCCCTGTCAGAACTACACTCTCCGTGTTCCCTGTCAGAACTAACACTCTCCGTGTTCCCTGTCAGAACTATCACTCTCCGTGTTCCCTGTCAGAACTATCACTCTCCGTGTTCCCTGTCAGAACTATCACTCTCCGTGTTCCCTGTCAGAACTAACACTCTCCGTGTTCCCTGTCAGAACTAACATCTCCCCGTTACCTGTCAGAACTATCACTCTCCGTGTTCCCTGTCAGAACTATCACTCTCCGTGTTCCCTGTCAGAACTATCACTCTCCGTTTCCCTGTCAGAACTAACACTCTCCGTGTTCCCTGTCAGAACTAACACTCTCCGTGTTCCCTGTCAGAACTAACACTCCCCGTGTTCCCTGTCAGAACTATCACTCTCCGTGTTCCCTGTCAGAACTAACACTATCCGTGTTCCCTGTCAGAACTAACATTCTCCGCGTTCCCTGTCAGAACTAACACTCTCCGTGTTCCCTGTCAGAACTATCACTTTCCGTGTTCCCTGTCAGAACTAACACTCTCCGTGTTCCCTGTCAGAACTAACATTCTCCGCGTTCCCTGTCAGAACTAACACTCTCCGTGTTCCCTGTCAGAACTATCACTTTCCGTGTTCCCTGTCAGAACTAACACTCTCCGTGTTCCCTGTCAGAACTAACATTCTCCGCGTTCCCTGTCAGAACTAACACTCTCCGTGTTCCCTGTCAGAACTATCACTTTCCGTGTTCCCTGTCAGAACTAACACTCTCCGTGTTCCCTGTCAGAACTAACATTCTCCGCGTTCCCTGTCAGAACTAACACTCTCCGTGTTCCCTGTCAGAACTATCACTTTCCGTGTTCCCTGTCAGAACTAACACTCTCCGTGTTCCCTGTCAGAACTAACATTCTCCGCGTTCCCTGTCAGAACTAACACTCTCCGTGTT